>CAJUYI010000070.1:336677-377141 GCA_910591695.1 Galerucella pusilla
TTGGTCGGGCACATACAGCCATTTTTGTGCTTATAAAGATCCTGTCACAAAGGTTGGTTAGTGCAAAGTACTAGATCTACACCAAGTAAGTATAATCAAAAAGTAACTTTCCTACCCCAGATGGCGTGAGTGTTCCTATTGTGGATTTTCGAATATGCTCCCCACTTTTAAATTTATTATTCATGAAACTTAAAAATTGGGTTCTAGTATATTATTTTCCTATTAGAGTGGTATTTTGAGAATACTCTCCTGAAATTTTAATTCAATACATAACCGTTAAATAGCTTTATCTGGCTAATTATTTGTGTTACACTTTTTATAAAGTTGACATATTGAACTTAGAAGCTGAGAACTAAATTTGGGATTGACGACCATTCTATCCTAAGCTGGTTGTACACTGCCATAGTGAGACCAATTATCATTGCGTGGAGTAGTGGAACTAGCCTATTGACGAGAGTAAACCTCACCAAAATTCAAAGACTAGCCTGTACATGCATATCAAGATCAATGATAACAGGCCCAACGGCAGCCATGGAAGTGATTCTGAACCTCACACCACTACATATGGTGGTGGAAAGTATTCAAGAAAGAACAAGATACAGACTAAGTAAAAAGGGAATCACTAAAAAACACCTCCCTACTTCTTTTATAAATCAAAACCTAGGACATGCCACAATACGGTATGATAAAAACGTATAACTTTTCAAAGAAATTCATTACAGAATTAAGCAACAAGAAGGAATGGGATTCAAATGCCATTAGCAGACTTGGAAAGTACGCCATTCAATGGTACACAGACGGCTCAAAAGCAATAGAAGGAACTGGGATAGGAGAATACGGGCTAGGAACTAAGCACTCTGAAAGCTTAGGAAAAATCCCAAGTATCTGCCAAGCGGAAATTCACGGTACCAGAAAGTGTGCCCAGTTCAATATTGACAAAGGATATAGAAGGCAAACGATTATCAAAATGTCGGATAGTCAAACAGCCAATGAACTAAGCGAGAACAATATAGCAACCTTACTGTAGATTTCAAGACACACTAGCATAGAAGGAAATTAAATAGTAGATGGATGGGCACCTGAAAAAGCTCAAAATATGGTGGAGAAAGAAGAATGATTCTGTGACATGGAAGAAGAAACCTCAATCCACATACTTGCGAATTCCCTAAAAATTCAGAATTCTAAGGCACAACACCTAGGAGATTATTGGATAAGTTAAAGCATTTAGACACACTTTCCTCAGGAACTAACTAGAAGGTGCACAATAGATCTTTCAGGACTCAGTGATTGTCATCCCAATGTACCCACATACAACAGGACAATATATTTAAAAAAATTAATAAACTTATAAGGTGGATTCATGCAAGAGAAAATTAAAACTAAGATTAATTTAAAACTAAAACTAAGAAGATAAAAACATGTTATTTTTCAATTTAAATCTTAATTTCTTAGTTTCTTGCCTGAACATCTACATTACACGCACATGCTCATGCAAGAAACTGAGATTTAAATTGAAAAATAACATGGTTTTATCTTCTTAGTTTTAGTTTTAAATTAATCTTAGTTTTAATTTTTTCTTGCATGAATCCACCTTAAATGCAGATACGTCACTTTAGTTTAAATGTTGTCCATAGTCTTTCTTTGCTGTTCCATGTTTCAGCTTTTTCTTCTTTCTCCTTCATTGGGTGTTTCATTCGGAAAGGGCCTAACTTTAACTGTAGATGGGGATCACTTTGGTGCTTCCAAAAACCTATATTTAATGTCTCTTCTGCACTTTATAACCGAGGTATAGGGTGTTTTATAAATTTATCCTATTTCTTTCGAACCTCATAACTTCCGAGTTACCCCGTAGATTGTTTTGAAATTTGGTACACGTAATAACCATTACCTAGAAACTCCATCTAAAGCATCTCCAAAAAGATAATGCAGGTCCGGCTTAACAAAAAATTACAAAACTCGTCTTTCCTTAAAACAACACCCTGTATATAGATTTTTTTTAATTGCTCTTTATAATTGGAAAGAGCATGAAAAATCGAATCTACTTATTTCCTTTTTATTTTTCCGCAGTTATAATTTATGCACGTTTTGGGGGTTAACAAAGGTATCGGAGATTTTTTTTTTATTTTTTAGCTTGAAATGAAATCTATTTAATGCATTTTGAGCAGCATCCTAGAAATTCAATTGATTTTGTTTCTTTACGAGTTCAGATCACTGAAAAATGTTATTACAGGAACGTACTTAGAACATACTCATTCAATATGTTTCGAATATTTCGAACACCCTGTATAAGGAAATATATCTGTAAACTACGCACTTCTACATTTAGAATAACAAGGGTAAAATATGAGTAATAAATTTATGCGCCATTGGTGGAAATACGCTGTATTAACAGTGTAAAATTAATTTTTAATAAGAAATAAAATGTTTGGTGTGTTCGGGTGAACTTATATTAAAATAATATGAGAGTTTACAGGATGATCAGTTCAATTTAATCACCTTTTCGTTATAATATGAATGGATGTTCAAAATATATGTAAGTATAAAAATATATGTAAGTATAAACATCTCTGCATCTGTTTCATATAGTAAAATTACTAAATATTACCACGTTTTGTAGGGAGAAAAGCCGCAATAACAAATCATATGTAAGCTTTTACTAACAGATTTTAACTGTCTGGATAATGCTAACGTAATGCACGGTATTATGAGGAAAATTGGGCTTTATGCGTGATTTAAACAGCTATAAGTGGTATACGTGTGTTTTGTGGTTTTTAATTTTATTCCATTTCTCTTCCGACTACATATTATTCCCAATGTGTTTGGCTCTGATCAGTAAATGTTGATCATTCTCGAAAATTTTCTTATTTTTTTAAATTGGATAATAATTACTTTTCGTTACTATAAGTGAATCAATAACAATATAATTAAGTGTAGGTGAAAAGAATAATGAAGGTACTTCATAAAAGATCTGCCCTACAAATATTTAACGGCTGATCGGAAAATAATCAATATTCAATTGTTTTTAAATAACAAATGGAATAATTCACTTCAATAAAAATATCTCGTATTATGTTATGAGTTATGAGCTTCTTCCTGCAGTTGTTCCGGAAAATGATTGACAGCGGACGTATATCTGGACGAGGTTATTCCATATTGAATTGAAACCCAAATTACCCATAACAACATGGGCGTACCCAGCTGCCTCCCCCCTGAAAGCAAAAAAAATTACAATCGTACTCAATTATTTTCTATAGAAAAAAACAGCTTTATGAGTTGCGTGATATCTATGCTGAATGATATTTGTGGTATAATATGCGGAAAAAGAAAGATTTAGCAGGAGCATATTGAAGTGGGCCGTGCACTTTTTCTTGCAACACGGCATGCACTCCTAATTAGTAATTTTGAGTGCTTTCCCAACCACTACGGCCAGGGTTGCCAACCCGAGCGATTAATCGCCATTTGGGCTATTATTTTTCTTGAGAGGCGGTTCTATTTATGATTCGGCTAAGGGCTATTTTTTGGGCGATATTCGTTATTCTCTCCGGCTATTTTGGGCGGATTTACTTTCTGAGACAATTACTATTCTATTGTGAATCGTGCATTTCCCATACATAACATTTCCGGTTAATTCATGGTTAACCAAGGTTAACCACTATTGTCAATACAGACAATTGACAGTATTGACACTGAATTGACGTTTGTTTGATTTGTCAGTTGTCCTTGTATTTTGAAATTCATTACTCATTTTAAATAAAAGTTTAAAATAACGAAAACATGAGCTCTAAATACAAAAAGACATAGGAAACAATGGCAGGAGCTTCCAGTTTTCAAAGGTTAGTATTTTAAATCTGGAAATTTTGCACTTATCATGCGATCTATATTTTGATGAAAATTTTTGTTGGTACTTACGTATTTTCACCTAAAAAACACGAATTTCATAATATCTCTAGTTTTCGAGATAATCGATGCCAAAGTTCGAAATTTCACCTTCTTTTATTGATATCTATCTTTCTTTTTGACATGTATTGAAGAAAGAGAACACATATCGTTTTGCTACAGAGCAGCTATGAATGCACCTTTATTCGCTCAAGATTCGCACAGAGGTTATCAAAATGGCCGTTGTTTATGTAGGCTAGTTGATGAAATAATAGGAAAATTACGGAAAAATAATATATTTATGATGCCTTCCTCAGACAAAAATCATAATTAACAATGGTAAATGTATGCAATATGTCCTGGGATCTAAGAAGATACAATACTTGCCCAAAACTTGCCATACATAGAAGGTGAAATTTCAAACTTTGGCATCAATTATTTCGAAAACTAGAGATATGTTCACGATTATATTATGAAATTCGTGTTTTTCAGGTCAAAATACGTAAGTACCAAGAAAACTTTTCATAAAAATATAGATCGCATGATAAGTGCAAAATTACTAAAATATGTCATTTTTATCATTCAGAAAAATCGCCGATTTTCAAAATTTTCGCCTGCGGCACGCTTTTTGCTCGCTTCGCTCGCTCTGTGACAACTGGCGATTTCACTGATTTCAGCGATTATTTTCACAAGCAATGCTATTTCTATTATAATAAAGTTGGCAACCCTGACTACGGCTACTCTTTAACGATCTTTTAGTCAACGATTCTAAACCCTACAGGATTGCTTATTCGCTTGAATCTTTCGTCGGTGCTTACGTCACCAGTGGACCTCTACCGATTTAAAATATACTGCAATCGTTAATATTTTCCACTTTTTTCTAGTTTTTTTGCAAAAAATAATAATAAATTAATTTTTTTTGGTGATATGTTATTTTAAAAAGTTATATTTAGTAAGTAGTATAAGTAGTTATAAAATATAAATAGACGTTTGAAACAATAACTTTGAATTGAAGAAACTTGCTTATAATTTATTTTGCACAGAAACAGAAGCAAAACTACGAGATGTACTTATGGGTTAATTGATGGGTAAACTCAGCATTATGTATTTTTCTTCTTATTGGGAAAATAAAATAGACGCCTTATGCACTAATAAAAAATTTATTAATAAACAATTTCTTAAAACCTTTATCATCTCTTGTGGTACTCACACATTTTCTCTTCAGAAATTTTTTTCTCTGGGATTGATAATTATTATAAATAATCCTAATAATTTTTCGAAGTTTACAAAGGTTCATTCATGCAAGAAAAAATTAAAACTAAGATTAATTCAAAACTAAAACTAAGGAGATAAAACCATGTTATTTTTCAATTTAAATCTAAATTTCTTAGTTTCTTGCATGAACATCTACATCACACGTACATGCTCATGCAAAAAACTAAGAAATTGAGATTTAAATTAAAAAATAACATGGTTTTATCTTCTTAGTTTTAGTTTTAAATTAATCTTAGTTTTAATTTTTTTTGCATGAATCCACCATTATAAAACCATGTAATGTAGATTTTTATGCCAGAAACTGACAAGCTATATAAGGCATTCTTTTTAGTTTTAGCTTTAATCTTAATTTCTTATTTTTTTGCATGATCATCTACATTACATGGTTCTCTGTTCTAAGTTTTAATTTTAAATTAATTTTAATTTTTGCTTGCATGGGGAAATATATAAATTGAAACGCGAATCCAAAAATTTTGTATTTACACTGAAATAATGTGCTTCGTATTTATAGACTTTCTTCATTGACAATTATTAATAAACAACACCTTCAAAATTGAAAAAACGGATAAAATATCGTCAAAACACACTTTGTAAACAAACGATAAACCATAAAATTAAAAAGGTTCGGTCCAGTGATGACGTATTCGTCCGACTTGAGCGAGGCGAACACAGAGTTGAATGGAAATAAGCAATCCTGTAGGGTGTATAATCGTTGTCTTTTAGTACCCTTTGAATGGTGAAGACCTGGCCGAGAAGTGAGAAGTACAATGGGAGAGGAGAGATTGAGTTTGATGAGCGCCCATCGTAAATTCTTTAATGAAAATCATGATTGGATTGAAACGAGAGTTTTCAACAAGAAAAATGATAGTATAAGACATGTAACTAGAATACAATATTTTTTCCAAACAAATAATTGTAATAAATTAGTTGATATAGCACTGCTATAATTATACATAATTTTCTTTCATTCACCTTTTCTGATCATCGTTTGCCCCCCTCCCTAGATTTAATCCTGAGTACTCCCTTGCATAAGAATTCTCCGCTTTAAATGAAGTAGCACGCAGTCCAAATTTAGAACCTGTAAGGTCACCTCGACCTTCCGTTATCACTACATTTTTTTTCAGAAAGCTTAAGACCAGCTCCCGAGACTGAAAAGCGAGATAGTTCATCTTAATCGGTTTAGGATATTGTTACGAACTCGGTGATTCAGAAGCCGGTCCTGTCGCGAACTTTAAATTTTGGCGAATGCAACCTTTTCTAGAGGCTTCTACTCCTGATTATTCTGGAAGCGTTGCATACGTAGAAGGTGGTAAATTCAAGAAGGTTCTAGAGTTGCGAAGGACTATATATACACGGGTTTTTAGTGAGTCGAACAGTTGTATACAGTGAATCGGTAAACAGTCTCAGTATACAGTGAGTGAAAAGATAGTGAATATAAATAGTGTTGAGGATAAATTAGGATAATCATAATACCGAGTATAGATAAATTAGTAGATATCAAGTAGTGTGTATATAAATTAAGTTTATTATAGTGTGTAAGTGTTTCTTCAATAAACCAATAGTACTTAGCGATAGTGAGCGTATAATTTTATTCCACGGTAAAAACTGTTTAAATAAATAGGAAAAACATTACGTTGGTGTCAGGTGTGGGGTGATATGAATAAATAATTACGTAAAAATGGCTAAGAGACTAAGTGACCTGAAAGTGACGGAACTAAAAGCAGAATTAGAAAATCGCGAGCTGGAAACGTCCGGAAAGAAGAGGGAATATGGGAATATGGACGAGAAGATTTCTACCATGAAGAATGATATTTCTGCCATGAAGGACAATATTTCTGCCAATATTTAGTCAATCAAAAATGACATTGCCGCTGAAGTCGTAAATAAAATTTCGTCCCTAAAATCAGATATTGAGAGTAAAATTACAACAATGGAAGGGGAAATCCAGGAGTTGAAGAGGAAAATGGCAGACTCAAGAATACAAGACATGGCAGCAGAAGAAAAAAAGATCGAGCAAATAAAACCCTGCAAGCCAGAAACACTCCCCAAGATAGAAGATATTGGCAGTTTTGCTCGAGTCAAGGCACCAAAGTTCGACGGAAATATGTCGTGGACCAACTATATGTTTATATGGTAAGCAGTTTGAAGCAGCCGCTAGAAAGAATAATTGGTCCGACAGGGATGAGAAGGCAGTGAACTTGACCATCGCTCTCCGGGGAGTTGCCTTAGATGTGCTTCAGACGATACCTCTTGAAGAAACGGATGACTTCCAGCAGCGGAAGAAGAGGTTGGACATGCGATATGGTCACGAACATCTAGAACACTTGTACCATTCCCAAATGAAGAATCAAAGGCAGAGACGTGACGAAACCCTTCAAGAGTAAGAAGTGGATATCGCCCGACTAGTCAGGTTTGCTTATATCCATCAGCACCAGAAAACATGATGGTCTAGGCATCCATGCCTTTATTGATGGCTTACGTGACCCTGATATGCAGAGGACAATTCGTTTAGCCCATCCCAAAACATTGGTCGATGCATTGACTGCTGCTCTTGAATATGAAGCAGCCACGAAGGCTTCAGGATATAACAAAGTTAGGACCGTTCAAGAAAAGGGTGACGAAGATAGATTTGACCAGTTAGTCAACTTGATAAAAAGCATGGTAGACCGAAAGCCGAAGAAGACGCTGGAATTGTGGCGAGCTAATAAATAATAATAATAATAACTTTATTGCTTATAGAAAACAATGTTTACAGCAAGGTTAGTGTATGATAATATACAAAAAAAATTACCTCAACTTGAGAATATTCCAAAGGTAGCAGCATATAGTTTTTCCTTCAGATAGGTTTATATTTTGTAGAGCATTTACTAATGTTTCCAAATTTTGCAGACAGGATATGTTTTGTTTCATGACTGTATATATCGGACACTCAAACAAAATATGAAAAATAGTTCCCTTCTCGTCCAAGTTACAAACAGTAAGTACATGCTAAAGTGGGATCTATACTATAGGTTATGCCGTTTAATGTGAACTTCATTTTAAATTGATTAACCGTACGGAGCTGAGCCAAAGTACGAGTGATCTGAATTGGAGACTTCAACAGTAAATAATTGCTTGGTTCACGTGTTGTGGTGAAAGCATTATATAGAGCCATGAAAGGGTACGCTGACGATGAAGCAATATCGGATTGGTGCAGGAAGGTATAATATTTGGAAAATAGTAGTTTTTTTTGTGCTGTTAGATGACCATAAGTTAATTGATTCCATAACTGCAGTGATTCAACGTCAACAAAAAATTGGTCGATGCATTGACTGCTGTTAGGACCGTTCAAGAAGGGAGTGACGAAGATAGATTTGACCAGTTAGTCAACTTGTTAAAAAACATGGTAGACCGAAAGCCGAAGAAGATTAGATGCTGGAATTGTGGCGAGCTAGGGCATGTACGCAGCTCGTGTAAGCGCCCTAGGACTCCAGTAAACCAGAATCACGAGGGCCAGATCGCCAGATGGATTGAACGACTCCAAGAATACGATTTCAACATCGAACATCGGGCTGGTGTGAGTCATCGAAATGCCGACTCCCTATCTAGACGACCGTGTCCACCAGACTGTTCCCACTGCAACTGGGTGGAATCTAAGGAAGCTGCAGTTTCAAAAACTACAGCAATCAATGAAGAATGGTCACCCACCAGGATTAGAGAAGATCAAGAGTATGATCCATACTTAAAGATGATCCGGCAATGGAAGCAAGAAAATCGGCGACCTACCTAGCAAAAAGTGTCAAGATTTTCACCAACACTGAAGGCGTATTGGGCTCAGTGGGACAGTCCATCGGGAGGTCGTCTGGGTGTGAAGAAAACCCTTCAGCGAGTCCGTGAAAGGTTTCATTGGATGAGCAGCTCCGTCGATGTGAAGGACTGGTGTAAGAAGTGTACGAATTGTGCTACGAGTGATTGACCACAGCGTAAGAGAAAGGCTCCCATGAAACAGTGTAATTTTGTAAGCCCATTCGCAAGGATTGCATTTGATATCGCTGAACCATTTCCGACGACAGAAAATGTTGGTAAATATATTCTGGTTGTGATGGATTATTTCACCAAATGGGTAGAAGTTTACGCGATTCCGAATCAAGAGGCCACAACTGTCGCGGATGTATTGGTTAAAGAATTCATTAGCGATTAGCGATCAGGGTAGAAATTTCGACTATTTCGAGAGCCATGTATTCCAGAAAATTTGTGACAAGCTGGGAATGAAGAAGACCAGGACAACGGCATTGCATCCACAGTCAGATGAAATGGTCGAAAGAATGAACAGGACCATTGGAAAATACCTGTCCAAAGTAGTTTCCAGCTACCAGAGAGATTGGGACCAGTGTCTTTCCCTATTTGCATTGGCTTATCGATCTGCCATCAATGAGTACACAGGTAAAACACCTGCGAAAATCCTATTTGGACGCGAAATGAGGCTCCCTTGTGACCTGGAATTTGGTTGTCGACCTGGAGAAGATCTAGCGGGAGAAGACTACGTGATCCAGTTGAGAAAAAGGATGGACGATGTACACGAATTGGTTCGAACGAATCTCCAAGCTGCCAGCGACAGAATGAACAAACGGTACGACACGCAGGCTACAGAGGGCAGTTTTAAAGAAGGGGACAAAGTATGGTTACAGAACCCGACGAGAAAAAAAGGCTTATCTTCAAAACTACCAAAATCTTGGGAGGGTCCATACTTAATCAAGAGGAAGATCAACGACATCATCTATCGCATAAGTAAGATCCCCAATGGAAAACCGAAATTAGTCCACCAAAATCGACTAGCGCCATTCGAAGGAGACCATGACAAAAAGAAGGAGTGAACCACATCCGGGAAGATCCTGACCCTGCCTTCGAAGAATTTATGGGCGCATATGGAGGTACCGGTAAAGCTATATTTGGAGTCACTACAGAGCAACGACACGCTCCCGGAAAACTACTATTCACCTAATATTCACTGGCACACAACACCCCAGCCAATACCAAAAATGCACGAAATTTGGGATTCGTCTTTCGAAAGAAGTTTGGACAATTAGAAAAACTTTCAGAACAGATTCCAACCCCTGGCAAGACACTGAGACTTAAACACAATTCACGACATATCTTCTATCTGGTAACAAAGAACGAGTTTCAAGATCTATTCACCTACCGGAATGTGAGGGAAGCGCTACGAAGTCTTCGAGGCCACGTGCTGGAATTCAACGTGAAGGATTTAGCAATGCCCAAGATAGAGAGCAACCAGTTGGATTGGCGTGTCATTAGGAATATGGTGGTAAGTGATCTTCGAAGATACCGATGTCCACATTTTAATCTGCAGCTATTCCCCATGCTATCAGTATCCGATGAAGATAGTGCCCTGTTATTTTTATACGCCCGGAAAGTGTAGGAGTGGATCCAGTTGCCGATTTAAACATGCAGTTCCGGCTACACAGGAGTTCCAGGAGGAACTTACTATTAAGGAGTGGGCAATGTTACGAACTCAGTGATTCAGAGGCCGGTCCTGTCGCGAACTTTAAGTTTTGGCGAATGCGACCTTTCTAGAAGATTCCTTAACAGGTAATATTCCAGACTGTTCTGGAAGCGTAGAAGGCGGTAAATTCAAGAAAGTTCTAGAGTTGCGAAGGACTATATAAACGCGGGTTTTTGAGTTAGTCGAACAGTTTTCCAGTATACAGTGAATCAGTAAACATCTTCAGTATACAGTGGGTAAACAAGCGAATATAAATAGTGCAATAGTGCAATATTTAAATGTTAAAGATAAATTAGGACAATTATTATACCGAGTGTAGATAAATTAGTGGACATTAAGTGTCTGTGTCCTTCGCAACTCTAGAACCTTCTTGAATTTACCACCTTTACGTATACTCTATAATTCCAGAAGAGTCGGGAATAAACCATCGCATTACTCTGTTATGGAATCTTCTAAAAAGACCGCATTCGCCAAAATTTATAGTTCACGACAGGACCGGCTTCTGAATCACTGAGTTCGTAACATAATGAAGAACTGCATGTTAATATTATATTTGTATAGCAAAAATTATTAGTATTTTTCCAGTCCATAAACCGTTGATAGTTTTTTGTACACATTTTTGAGGCAAAATATTTTGTATTGCATTTTCTGCTTTCTTCGATATGTGTGGAGGAGTCGATGGTAGTAATTGTTCTATATCGCTGATATCAGACATTATAATAATATAATTCAAGTTCAATACCCATTGATTTTGACAAATAAAACAATTAGATAGGAATATAGGACAAACGTCAAATGCTCAGCATGCATTGCTTGATTGAAAAGTACGGGATTCTATCTATTGAAAATCTGTATCAAAATGGATCTCATGATGAAATAGAGTATGGGTATAGAGTAGTATTATTATAGTATGCGTGTAGAAAAGTATTACGAGGTTCTTTGGAGAAAAAAACTAGAAGTTCCAACATATATTATAACATCAATAATTAAGTTGGTACACAAATTCACAAATAAAATGGACCAAAGGGAGTAGCTAGAGCATTGGATCCAGTCATCCGCTAGAGGATCTGTGAAAACTTCTTCGCACTTTGGACAAGAAAATTATGATGGCGAAACATCAACGATGTTAAATATTTACCTTTCTTCTTTCTCTAACTCAGTGCTTTTCAACCCCCTGGGTGGTCGCGGAGCCTCTGTTGTAGGGGGATCTCGAGAGGTTAGCTAGCTATCAGGGCCACGTATTCAGTTTAAAAGTATAAGTATGTTTTACGTACTTATCTATTGTAATAGACTAATACTCAATTATATGTTTATATCAGATTGTAAATAACGCAAACGCCTAAAATTTGTGTGAGTATTACATATTTTTAACATACCTACATGGAGAAAAGGGTTGGGGGGTCGCGAAATATTTTTTGATACTAGGGGGGTCGTGTCATGAAAAAGGTTAAAAAACACTGCTCTAACTTAAATCTTCTCTCGGTTTCCAATTCTTCTTTGTTGGGACTTGGGGGGTTGATATAAGTGATTTTTCAACTTTACTCATGCGAAACTCGTGAATAGAAAGAGCTCCTTTGAAGACATGTACGAAAATCCTGAATTAGATGGAACCCATTCTGAATCTGTCACAGCAGAATGTTGTTGGTTTAAGTCATTCGATTCGGAGTTCGGCAAACGTAGATTTTCTTCAAATAGTGGAGCGCTATCATTTTTCGATATGGAAGGCTGTGGGCTGGTACAGGTGCCTGCAGTAAAGGCACCGTTTCTTAGACTGAACAAAAATCGAACGGTGCAGCTTTGAGCTATTACTTGGGAAAATTAATGCTGCTGGGATATAATGTTCACTGGCACTTTTATTGTTGTATTATCTAATATGTTTGGGTATTATATTATAATAATTATGTCTATAATGATTTTTGATTATTGACATAGGTAGCTTTTAGAGAATTAATTTATAAGTCGTGACATTCTTTTTCCTCATTGGGAAATGATTAACTTATGTCCTCTAAGAGATTTGTTTAATGTAGGTACATAATCCTCGTATTGATTTAAAACTTAAAAACTACTGGACCTTCAAAAATCCTTTTTAGAAAGCTACATTAACACCATCCCAAGGTGTAAAAATATATTATAAAATTAATTTGGTTACCTTGATTGTTAGCTTATAGGTCTTTTAAACTACTCAACGGATTCTAATGCAATTTTCAGTAACAGATAGAGAGACTCAAGGGGAGGGTTAATATGTAGGTATAACTAACGACCCGCTCCGGCTTCGCTCTGATGCAATGTATTATATATAGGTAGATATAGGTAGCGATTTTGATGAGAGTGTGTGTGTGTTCAAGTGGATTCGAGAACTGTGTAGATTTATAATTGGTCCCGGTAGGTAGCGCTACAATCGGCTTCATACTGAACAACTCTCAGACAGATGCGCCGATTTTGATGAAATTTTATGTGTGAGTTTGAGTAAGTTACTCGATGGTTCAGATTCACAATTAGTCACGGAAGGTGGCGCTGCAATCGGGTCCGTACTGAACAACTCCTAAGCAGATGGGCCGATTTGATGGCGTTTTCTTGATATGGTCATTTCAGAAAATGGGTCAGATTGTCAGATATTTGATTACATCGAAATATACATTTTGATTCTGCATAGATATCACAAAATTGGAAACAAATTCCTTACTTAAAGATAATAAGAGTGTAAAAATGGTAAAACATACGTATATAGTTACATTTAATTACACCTTTAGTATTATATTAGATACACCCACAGCCACATCTACTACAAAATAAAGGCGTTCTTTCGCTCTTCCACCCACGTGCTGCGCACGCCAGGGGTGGGAGCAAACGTGGACCCGCGAAAAGTGGGGCAAATCTTCAAATCAGTTTCAATCGGGATGTTTGACCTGATGTAACAGATTACCTTCCGTTACATCGTTAATTTCGTGATTACGTGTAGTTTGTATTCATAGACTTTTTTTATTAGACATCTTAGAAAAAAATTGCAGGTATGTATTAAATTGTTCATTTATTTGGTTTCGTAGGTATTAGTTATAAATATGTCACTAGAAATTTCATAAGTATGCATTATTTGAGAATAAATTCCTTAATTAAATTCTTCTTATTTTTTGAGAAATTAAACTACAATACTTTTTGTATTTTTATTTATTTTTATTTCAAGAATAATTAATCTTGATAACGGTAGCTGGAACGCTACCGAAACGTTGAAATAAAAAAAATACAAAAAATATTGGGGTTTAATTTCCCAACAAATAACAAAAATAATAATTAGGTAATACCTACCCCACAAGGAACAAACAGAAGATATTTCAATTTCTTTATGGAAAATGCAGATATTTACCTATCTTGTTTTAAATACCACATTCTAGTACACCCTAGATACTATTGGCGAAAAAAAAATTTTCTACTTATGTGATTAAATATAATAAATACCTATATAACTTCCTATTAGATATTATTCGGAAATTACTACTTACATGCTGCAAAGATTAAATCACAATAAATAGATCATAATAATAGATAGTTTCATATTAATATTTACAATTTTACAGTTATCTTCTTAAATTTAAATTAAATACTTAAATGAATTGAAAATATACATAAAGGTATTTAGGTACAAGAGAGGTGATTGTTAAGTGCACATTATCGTATTTTGGGCTAATTTTGTCAGAAAACTGCTTAAATTACTGGAAAATGCATTTTTTCGGATAAATACCTCTAGTATGAAATATATTTTTAATGAGAATCATACAAAAGTTCTATATAAGGGCAATAATTACGTTTAGGTATACTCCATTCCAAGATACTTCGCTTTAACTTTAAACCAACATGATTCATTCAAGAGAAAACCCCACAGCAGGTAGTCGATAATCCCATAACAATAGCACAGTATCGTATCCTACTCCTTTCTTAGAAAATATTCCTCATAGTATAATTATTTTTGAACTGAAATATTTAGCTGGTAAAATAATATTTATTTTTGGTATTTAAATTTTACGGATGTGTTACTGTTTACTGTACAATAAGTGTTTTATTATTAAATCCTTAATGTACTTTACCTTTACCTTTAATTATGGTTTGTAACGAAAAAAAAAAAGATTCACCAAATGTTTAAACCCAGTCAAATAATTCTAAATATTGTTTTGAACATCATTATGCTAATAGTATAATATGATAATAAGTGAAATATATGTTGAAATGTAGTATTAGATCTAAAATATACCGATTCAACAACTTCATTGAACAACAGCTAATTCCGGATAGTTATTGCAACATAATTTTATTTTGGAAAAATGGGGTATATAGATGAAATAATAATTTGAAAAAATTTTCTCCATATCTACTTTTGTCTCCAGAAAATATTTAATTATAAATTCACTTGTTCTGTTCAATTATATAGACCCATTTATATAAAATAAATGGAATATTATTCTATAGGTACTCAGATATTTTGAGATTAATTTCATTATAGACCAGTAAAATGAAAATTTAAACGATTCAAAACGAAAACCTGCATTTTTGAATGTAAGTTCGTTTTGACATACATTTTCAAGTAATAGTTGAAACATATTGAATTCTATTTAAGGGGCAAATAATTTAAAAACCGCATAAAATATTAAAAAATCCAAAAATGTAAATTTTTAAGTCTTTTTTCAATCGTATCTATATAAAATGTAGCAGTCATTTAATTGAAAGTTATAAACAGTTTTAATTTTCAATAGGTAAAATCAGATGAGATATAAAAGTATATTTATGCAGAAATTCACATATTAAAAAAACAATTTAAATATAAAAAAATTACTGAAAAATAAAAATATTTATAACTTTCAGATACCTAAATAAATAAAATAAGATTATTTCTCAGAGATGACATATCTACTACATTTTATAGATACGCTTAAAACAAAAACTTGAAAATTAACATTTTTCCATTTTTTTATATTTTATGTGGCTGATCTAAAAATTAGATTTGTTAACTTGGTTTATATTGCAAATACGTCAAAAGTCATTAACATTCTATGGAACTATTGTTTATTATTAAATTATTTCAAGTAATAGATAGTATGTTTTATAGTAATGGAAAATTCGGCTTACGTTCCAAATGCTGCTCATCTGAATTCTCCAGCATTGGTAGTGTTCTCTCAAACAGCTGGAGGACTACAGGACGCTTTAAGACTCCAGAGACCATTCAATCCACAGGTTAGTGTAATTTTGTTAAAATTTGTTTCTATCTATATTAATATTTTTCAGCTATCGAAAAAATGTATTTGGCGATAAATTGATCATTACATTGGAAAGTAATTAGATATATCATTGCACTTTCCCAAGTAATGGTTACGAATGTTACCTACCATATTAAGCTATATGCATGGTTATGTTTTTATCCAATGTTGCTTCTGTTTTTTTACTCGCATTCACTATTCAACCTATTTATGAACAGATAAATGCTTCTGTTAGTTACGATAGTAATTTACTGCTTGGACCCTAAGTTTGTGGAATCTACTCATATTACTTTTCAAATGAAACTAACATGCATGGTTATGTTTTTATCCAATTTTGCTTCTGTTTTTTTACTCGTATTCACTATTCAACCTATTTATGAACAGATAAATGCTTCTGTTAGTTACGATAGTAATTTACTGCTTGGACCCTAAGTTTGTGGAATCTACTCATATTACTTTTCAAATGAAACTAACAGTAGTTAGTGTTTCTATGTTTCTAATTACCTAATTCCACTTTAATTAAAAAATATGTGAAAACTCTGAATTATTTCGATATATTAAAATATTATCGTCAGAATGCTGTAAGTTACATTTATTTATTTAATATATCGAAATAATTATCAATAATTTAGAATTTTGATATATTTTTTCATTAAAGTGGAATTAATTAGAAACCGTTAGTTTCATTTAAAAAGTAAATTGATTGATTGATTATAATTTAGAATTGATCCTATTATTAGGTTCATGTTCTGGAATCAGTGGTTTTCTTAAATTCAGATTCCCCATTTGCAGCTACGCTGTCTCCTCACTAAACATACTTGCCAATATTGACAAGGATAGATGGAGAGATAGAGATATTTTCAGTAGTTGTAATGGTAGTATTATTTCCTCTCCAAAATGCTTCCGTCCGAGTCCTTGTAAGTTCTCGCAGAAGCAGAGTATGTGAGTAGTGTTTCATCATTGAGTTCACAATTCCTCAGGGTGCAGTGTTCACGTTCAGTCACCAGGTCGGTAACTGTCTTCAAATGTCTTTTATTCAATTTCAAAAGTCTGGTTGAGAGTTCCTTGTCTACGCATTGTTCCGTAAACTCTTTGTATGGAGTTGGATGGTTGTAGACGAGTTTTTCGTAGGTACTCATCTTATTCCACACTGTACTACTAGGAACTGCAAACTTTAGAAAAAACTTCTGCCTTTACGGATTCCACTTGGTTTGTTATTTGTAGGTTTGAAAATGTTGGATCAACAAATATATCTGTTGTGTGGAATACTTTGTTTAGTTTGTCTTTTATTTAATCTATTATCTTCCTAGGATTTTCCAAATTAGTAATATGTTGAACAGGTCCTTTTGTGATGTAGAATAAGTTATTAAGGCGTCGAAAATATTTTGGTAGTTGTCAGTGATAAATGGACCGTCATCAATAGTGTTTCTTTCCTTTAAATTTTGAATGGATCACTGTACGGTTTGGGATGAAATTGAAAATATACCTATGTCTATAGTACTCTTATACCCGATTTTACCAACTATTACCTAACTTTAGGAAATGGTTAGTAAAATCGGGAATAGTGTTTGGTATTGAATTTATTTTATTAGATGTGGGGGGTCCGGAGTCGGTCGGAGTTTGTTGATTGACTTGTGATGATGCTGGTTTTGTATTGCAGTGATATTTTATCATAATTCATAGATACTGGTATCAGTATAGTGTTCGCCCAATGTTTTATAATGTATTTTTTATAATTGTTGAGGATTATTATTATTAATTGGGATTTTTATTTGTGCTTGAATTAAACTACTGCCTTACTTGAAAGATAAATACCGATCTTATGATTTGAGATGCAAAAAAATAAATATTGTTTGGTTGAATTTTTTCCCAACTACATAAAGGTATTCTTCTGATTTAGTATTATCCCGTTGTCGAGTGGAATTATCTATCATTATGAACGAAAGACAGACAATTAAAATACATCACTATAGCAAAATTTCCCAAATTTATTTGTATTGTCAAAATTTAATCACAATCATCGATAATATTAATTTTAAAAATTCGTCCGACTGTCTCATTATAATACTTTTACTGAGGCAGCTGGAATTATTAGCATTTCGCTAAAAGATTTATTATAGGTTTTTGAAGGTTCATCAGTAGCGTAACATTGTTTGGGTGGGCGCCTAGTAGTTGTGTATAGTTGTTTATGGATGTAAATTATTCACAATAATACTGATTTCCAGATGCTGTTTTTTTTTCATTTGCAATACTGGTGTTTTTATTCGGAATAGTGGAATCTAGGAATATAGGTATAAGGGTCAATTCTATAAGAAGTGGATAAAAATAAAAAGCTTGCCGTTAAATTTGACGAAGTTTCCGCTATTAGAAATGCTTTAATCTATACATTGTCAAGATTATGATTCAAATTTCAACATGTATGGTATCCAATGAAGAATTTTCCGTTAATACTTTAAAGCTTATCATGCATAAAGACTAGCAAAACTGGGTTAGCAGATTGTGTTATTTTTAACTGAGTGTTAAAATTTAACATTCGATTACATAATTGCACCTATATAAGTATATAGTGAGTCAAAATGTTTCCAATCTGTTCTATAATGTAATGTTTTTTGTCGTCATGCTGGTTATTAGTGACAAATATGAATTTTCCAATGTTTTCAATTAGTTTTTGGTGAGATATTGATACGCATGCTTCAATTCTCACCTAAGCTTATAGTTTTTGTTATTCCAGACCTAGTACTTATTATAGCTATTATACACCAATTAGTTTTTGGTTAAAAAGCAGAAAAAGAACATAGATAATTATTACAAAGTTTCTCTTTATCGTTCTAAGAATTTTGAAACTAAAGTGAAGGAACAACGTAAAATATATTTAAATATTACACCTGGAGATTAAGGTCAGTGAAAAGAATACATATTTTTTTGATGGAATATGTAATAGTTTGTTAATACACCAGGATGTTTTTTGGTATACTTGCTGTAATCTGATATTGTATGCGAACTTAAAGTTGTCGGCTCTTTGTTCGACTGTAATTCGATACGATACCGTCATAGTCCGCAATATAACTTAAAGGGGATATACGATTAGATAGCTGCATTAAAAATATTACGTCCACTATGCCTATCAATTGTTTTTAGAGTAAGAATTGTCTTAAAAAATGGGATAAGGGGAATTATTAATCATAGTATTATTCTACAATATGTTGTTATTAAAATTTAATATTAAATGTTATACGTTATCGGAATGCTGTATTTTATTAACATAAGTTTTTTACTATGAACTATATCGAGGTCATGTGATTAATAATAAAACCGTGACCGAAATAATAGAGCAAAATATTCATCTTTTTAATACTAATTCAGTAAAATTGTTTATTTTCAGTTTACAATGTCTGAAGCATCCAAAGAACTACACAGGCCTTTTACAACTTCATCTTTCGGACTTAGACATATGGAAGCTTATTCAGGCATTCCAGCTCATATCCTTAATCACCTACAACCGCAATTTTTGCACCCTGGTTTAACTCTAGGTTCTGGAGCCTTTCGGCCGTTAACGGATCTAAAATCTTTTCCCTCCCCTTCAGCGTTTGCTCCTCCTAAATGTCTAAAAATAGAAACTAATAATGATTCTTTGCAAGCCAGTCACATCCAAGGTATTTTCTCACCTTCGGAAGATAGAGTTTTGGGACCTAGTCCTAGGACCGATTCGTGTAGTCCCGCTAGTGCTTCTATGTCTCCCCAACCACAAACGGCTGTTAAAGAGGAAAGTTTGGATGCTCAGATCTCTGAGGATGGAGAAGGACAAAGTCAAAGCAATGAAAGTGAATTACCGGGGCTGCATGAAGAGGCTAGAGGATTTAGGAGTAAGTCATTGCTATTTTATTAAAAGTTCGTAAATATTGTTCTATTACTAAGCATAATAATGATTATTATTCGGTGGCATTTAACAATATGAAAACTCTATTTAGTACATAATTATGGTAGATGCTAAGGTAAATTCGAATTTTCAAACTCATATACATACAGAGTGTCCACGGATGGGGTGTCCAAGAGGAGAAACTTTTGTATTTGTAGTTTTAGTGAAAAATGTCATTCTTGATAAAAAGTGTTGCTTGCTCTGGAACCCAATAATATCAAATGAAATTCAAGTTTTTCAAAACCTGCTTAAATTTATAGTCAATTTTATGGAAAGTACGATAAATTTTTGCACTGTGAGTGACGTTTACTGCAATAATCAAGGCGTTAACGCAATACATAAGTAACTGTCAAATTCAATAAATGTTTTCAAATTGTTAATCTTTTTCTTCTACAAAGAATATATTTTGTAAAATGGTTTGGCAACTATTTGATGGGTAATATCCAGATGTACCTACTCGTTATGCGCAATGGAATGGAATTGTTCCATCCCATAACTGTCGGTATTGTGCTAGTGAAAATCCTTTTTACAGGATTTAACGTCATAGTCAATTTAAAAAAAAAGTAAATGTACCAGTGTGCTGTTTTACCAGGTCGAATTATGTTTTCAATAAATCATACATCAAGATGTATACCTACCTACACAGAAAAACAGACCTGGTTTAATGGAGAAATTCATAATTAAACTTGTAGCATTTTTCTGAAGACTTTTTTCTCAAATTACATAACAACTCCCTACGTTTTTTTTTTCTAATGGTAATCCTTCAAAATTGTTGTCATTTCCTTGTAAAGTACAATTTAGATCTGCGGGTGTTTGATGGGCTGGTTGTGTCTATGCACGATGGTTTCTTAGAACTTGTCTTATCTTCACTTTTTTAACACGCTTATATTAGCTTCACTAGTATGAATATTTGTTTGTTTGTAACCGACTCCTTTGAACTCTATTTTGACCAACTCTAAAAAAACATATTCATTTCAAACTTTGTACCTATACACTTGTCAAGGGCCGATGACAATACAATATCGCAGTGAAATAGAGGGTGTTCCATTTATAAATTACAGTTAAAAAAAATTAAGGCAAGGCAATTGAAGTGAAGTGAGAAATAATTCTGAATTTAAGAATAAAATGATCAAGTCGAAAATTAATTTTATTGTGGTAATTGCTGGGGTGTTTTGTATTACATTTACTACATTTATACACTAACTTTGCATTTCGGAATAGAACTAGTAAGAAATTATAACAATTGATATCGAGCATCCCACGCAGCATAATGACATTAATTTTCTCGTTAATCATTTTATTCTTAAATTAAAAATTATTTCTCCTATCGACTATTAGTATTTTTAAATTCCTCAGGTATAAAATGTTAATTAGCAAATTGGAAGAATTAACGGGCACTATACAAAGCAACAATAATAAAGTATTTTTATGGTGCCGACAGTCTTTTTCGACAGGGTATATTACTCTAATTTCGAATCAATTGCGTCGTAGTTTTCGTTTCTCCATTCTCGAATAGGAAATGGGAAATTGTTTGCAGTTAGATCGGAGAAATGATTCTCTAACACGATTAATGACTATAGAAATTACAAACGTTGAGACAGTTATTGGTTCTTATTGATAAGGGTTGATTCTAACTAATACAATAAAATAAAAAGTATCATTAATTTAAAAAGAACAGGAAATACCTCTTGTTTTGGCCATTGTTTATTAAAAAAAAATTAAAATGAACGAGTTATTTGGTTTTAAATAATGGCCCTTGATTTAGGGGAGATGTCTGATCTACCTTGATTTTTACAAATGGGAAAGAGCTAACTAATACATTTATGACATCCAAATAATAAATAAGATACAGGGGGCTTGAAATAAGAAAGTTTGTATCGGTTACTGTCACATGACACACCATATATAATTTTTTGTTTTCGCCAACACGCCCTCATTTAATCCATTTGGCTGTTCCACACTGTATAATTTTAAGGTAGTTTATTCATTGTTTTTCAAAGTAACAATTGTAATCATTTTATTTAATCTCAATTAATTAACCACCTAACGGGGAGCGCGAAACGTAAGAAAAATTAAACAATTTTCATTCAATGCCAACCTCAACAAAATAGTTATTCCTTGTATTAAGTTACGCCACTGATATTCACAGTCTACAGTAAATGGGTGGAGCTAATGAATACTCAAGCCACAAAATTATACCCAAACTTTATGTAATTATATTGTATCAGGTTGAGAGTCCTTAGCAGCACTTTTAATTTCCTTTGGTCTTTTCACAACTTTTGCTTTCGTAGCTTTTACCGCACTCTCGAAAAGCATCTTGAAATAAAGATAACAATGAGTGAAAAAATGTTTTGGAAATAAAAACTTATTAGAAAGGAGAAAGTTAGGTAATTTATTCCTTAATTAAGTTTTATGTCGCTTGTATTACATTATATTTTCAGTTTTATTGAATTTTTTCACGAATTGCAAACCTCACTGCTTCATTTATTATAAAGCGCTTTTATATTCGGGCAACGAAACAGCAACTGGAGGAAAAATAATGAGATGTTGTCTTAAAGATAAGATACAAGAGGTTTCCACTACTATACTATCCATTTATAATCGAATACTTATTTAAAAATAGTTTAAAAAAACTAGAATAACCAATTTAGTTTTTGCTGTACCAAATAACTGGAAATATTTCAAGTAGTAATACGAAACTTATTCCTTCCCTGGGGAGAACATTAATTTGGTAATCTACTATTAGCTCTTAATCCAATAGACAAACGTATAATAACGTGAAAAAACGTATGTATTAATAAAATATAATTTCAGATTATTTCTCACATGACAAAAATGTGTTATGAAATAAAAAAAAACGTTTCTGGTGATGCACCGACTACACTGCTTGGAGTGCTTGGTTTTTAAATGAATAAGGATGAGAATGATGCGAGAATTCAACGGTGAGGTCCAATCTGAATTGTTAATGATCTGCTAGGGTGGGTGTAAAATTAAAAACAATTTTCGAATATATAATCACCCTTGCTACTTTTTGTTTGATACGCTTGAGGTGGATTTGACGGAAAACATTGATAAGTTTGAACATACTACTTTTACATCATGAAAATATCAAAATGCATTAGTTTTTCTAGAGCCACTCAATTTTTGCGGGTTAATTTTTTCTTTTATCATGGCCCTGTATGGGGTAGCGAAGTAGTACTTCCGCAGGCATTCATCAGCCTCTCGAGCCAGAACTGGAATATCTTCCAGGAGCCGGAGCTTCTTGACGTGCCTGCACTCTTACCCTCTTCGCACGTATCCCAGCTGTTTCAATCGCAGGAAAGCCCTCCCCGCTTCAGCCTCGATCACATGGTGGAGAGGCCGAAGACCAAGGATCACCTCCATCGCAACAGTTGGTGTAGTCCTCATGCAGCCAGTTGCCCCCAAACTGACCACCCTTTGAAGGCGTGCCAGCTGCGATCTAGCCGTGACCAAGGTTACCCTCGGCCACCAGACCAGAGCCGCATATGTGAGCATAGGCAGCATAATCACTTTATAGAACCATATGATCGTTTTGGGGGTCAGTCCCCACCTCGGACCAATGGCTCTCCTACAGGCCCAATACGTGTTTGTCACCTTGCTTAGGCGACTATCAAGATGAGCCTTCCATGTCAGTGATTTATCAAGGATCACTATTAGATACTTCACCTGTTTAACCACCGGCAGTGGTACTCCATCAAGATTTAGACCCTCAGGTCTTATACCTCTCTTTTTGGTGAAAGCAACTATCTCAGCCTTGGCAGGATTAACTGCAAGTCCGTGTTCGTTACACCACCCATGTACCCTATTCAGATCCCTTTGCATGAGGTCCCTGAGAACGGTAATGTGCCTTCCAACAACCAGGACAACGATATCATCGGCATACCTAATCGTTAGAAAGCCCTCACCGATTAAAAGGGTTATTAGCTCGTCAATGACTAGGTTCCACAATGTGGGCGAAAGAACACCCCCTTACGGACATCCCTTTGCGACGATTACTTTTGCCACATGGTCTTGGTTTGCCGCAGCCCTACACATGGATCCTACAGGGGAGCTGTCAAACGCCCCTTGTATATCCAAGAAAGCTCCCAGGGCGATCATGCCATTTTCCAGCGCCTTCTCCACCTGAGTTACCAGTTGGTGTAAGGCACTTTCAGTTGACTTGCCACATCTAAAAGCATGTTGGTTGTTGTGCAAAGGATACCTAAGCCCAACCTTTTCCTTTATGTACCGATCAGCCACCCTCTCCAGTGTTTTCAGCACAAAGGATGTTAGGCTAATGGGTCTAAAGGATTTAGCCACCGTATATGTGGTACGACCCGGCTTGGGTATGAAGACGACTTTCACCTGGCCTCCACTGTTCAGGGACATACCTGCGTGCCAAACAGGCCCGAAAGATATGCACCAGAATTGTGCCAACGGCCTCCCAGCCTTGTTGAAGCAAAGCCGGGAAGATTTGGTCTTTCCCCGGAGACTTGTATGGTCTGAATGACCGTATCGCCCAAGTACTCCGCTCGTATGTGACTATTTCTTTTGCTAGAAGATAGTCCTCTTTACATGGTCGCTGCATGTATACCTACATATCCCATGTCAGGACACTCCCGCTCGATTCCCTCACAACCGGGGAAGTGTGTCTCTAGTAGATGCTGCAAGGTATCCACCGGGGTTTCGGTGAAAACGCCCGGTGCGACTTCCATGCAGCCTAGAGCGCTGTCCGGTGATTTCGTTAAGATCCGGCGCAGCCTTGACATTTGAGGTACCGAGACGATATCCTCACAGAAGGCCCGCCAGGCATCTCTTCGAGCCAACCTGACCGCACTCTTGTACTCATTTCGTTTCTGGCGGTATTGCTCCCAATCCAGATCCGACTTTGTCTTCCTAGCCCTATTAAATAGGCGCCGGGTATGTTGCCGTAGCGAGTCCAGAGACTTGTTCCACCATTTGTGGCCCTTACCCTCCTTCCTCGTTTTTTCGGCGCATTTTTCTTCATAAGACGAGACAATAATCGAGCCCAGCTCCGCTATGGCCCAATCGATCTCATCATTATTGCTAAAGTTCCTAGGGAAACCGCCAAGCCTCCTTGCGAAATCCAGTTTATACCGTTCCCAGTTGGTAGTCTTGGGGTCCCTATACTTAATTGATTGTTTTTCAACAGCAACCATGTAACTGAAACAAATGTAACTGTGATCCGACAATGACGGATCATCATTAACATGCCAGTCCCTTACAACGGTACTTGACGCAAGCGTCACATCCAGGACTTCAGCCCGAATCCTATTTCGGAATGTTGGTTTCGTCCCTCGGTTGAGTAGTCAGTGGTACCTAGATAGTCAAGCAAAGCCTCTTCCCTGCTATTGACGCCTGTGCTGCCCCACATAGTGTGGTGCGCATTGGCATCGCAGCCAATAAAAAGAGGCAGTTTCCTGACCATGCAGTATTCCACCGCCTTGCGGAACTCCTCAGTAGGTGGTAGCTCTGGTGAATCATAGGGCAGGTAAGCAGAGCATATCAGCTTCAGCTAACATTTGTATCTTCCGTCAAATTCCTCATCTTCTTCCTTTCTTTCTAATGTTCTGCTACTCATATCAGATTCATGATTACATTCGCTTGCCAGTCTGTGTGAATTTCTAGTGCCCTCTAGTTGTCGATTATTTTGAGATCAAATGAAATCTTAGTGAAATTGCAAATTATACTCGAAATTATACCCATTAATTCTCTATTTCAAGAATATTTTTTCTCTATTACGTATTTACATAACTCCTCTCCAATATACAATCCTTTTATATATCCCTCACATTTCTTCTCTATATGTATTGAAAACATAGAATCAGAGCATATACAGATTGCGAAAAGTCTTTTCGCGACATACGATTTACGCAAATTCGACAAGTAAAATATGACAAAAACTATTTAAGAGATAGAGAAGAACTGTGCGCAAACACCGTTGGGCGTGTGTTCAGTTCCAGCTACCAAACTGATATGATAGCAGCGTTGCCAGTTTAAAATGTTTAGTACATTCTAAGGAATTAATAACTTATTTTGCATTTGACTGTTAACACGGGATAAAGCAGTATTTGGTGGGAGAAAATCAAGATTGGTAATATTATTGACTTTTAAAATAAGTCAGATCAACACAAATAAGAATAAAATAATATAGTTCAAGAAAAAATTTTGACAAATTACAATCTGCGATAAATAAAATCTATACACTGCTTTCGATTTAACAATTATTGGTATTTAAGATTGTTGCCGCCAAAAATTGGGAATAACTTTTACAGATAAGTACATTGGGAAACAGTGGTTAAAATGGGGGGCACTTATCACACGCCCATCGCTGACAGCGCCCAATTATTCTCCTCTCTCTTTCAAGTAGTTTTTCTCATATTTCCCTTGTCGTACTTGTGTAAATCGTATGTCGCGAAAAGACTTTTGGCAATCTGTATGTTAACATAATTACGGTATTCTCAAAAATAAAAAATTGTTTTAAAATTTTATGGATTTATTGTTAATACCATTAAAAATTTCATAAATTATTTATTTACTCGACTTTAAAACGTGACATGTTAATGGGTAGTTTCGTGAAACCCTTGGCTTAAATGGGAGGGAGATATGGAAACACAAATACAAATGAATATGTCAATCCATTACAAAATTAATATGAATAATTAGTTGAACGTAGCGTTTAATGAAGTATCGGTTGCAGTCGGTTTGGAGCCGCTCAACACCCTGCATTCCAACGCCCGTCGACGTCCGATAGTGAGGTTACCGCACAACTTCGACCAAAAGCGGACAAGCACCGAAATTGAAATGTCAGTGTCATTTTCACTAGTGTATCCTGAATGCTTTCAAATTGTTCTGTTTACGCCTGTCTCTAAAAATAAAATAAAACACTTGCAAGTGATGCTAAAATGCATTTGTATTTCAATCTATACCACTCACTGCCGAACTTTTGACTGTATTTTTAGACGCGATACATTCAATACTTTATAAATTCACTACGAAAAGACAAGCAATTTAGTTGTGTAGTTATTAATATGTTACAAAACCATAATAAGTGAAAAATAAATTACGCATGCACCTATGCTAATTTTAGTTTCAAACTTTCCGATGCCTTCAGGACTTTTCTCAGAATAAATCCAAATTTTAATACGCGCACTCTAAGATTGTTAAAAAAATACATAGCTGAGTATTTAATTTTGCGTATTGTTCACGTAAAGTCTTCTGACAGTGCTGTGTTGAGTATTTTGCGTGAATACCGGTTTGCTAAGCATGTATGTCAGTATCGTAATCTGTTCTTATCGTTCATTAAGTCAATTTTTACTTATGATATCTTCCTTTTTTGCAGTGCCAGATAAGATCGTGAATATTCACAGAGTACGTCTCCCTATAATTCTTAAGAAAGCTAATTTTCGCTCTACCTGCTGCTTCCTGAATTTATTTTTTGTGTCTTATTCTTTTCTGTGATGCTTCCAAAAGTCCATGAGCTTTTTTGTGTCTTCATTGCTGCTTTATGTTTCATGCTGTCTAGCTTGTTTAAACATTCGTCCCTTTCGAAATCCATCTCTGAGGTCGGTTTATAGATCAAGCGATCCTGTGCCGTGGTGACCTATCTACGGTATGGTTCGGTCTATATACGGCATTGTAGTCCTCGTCCATGTTTTTACTTATCTGCTCTCCTTTAGACTAATACGCGTCTGTATTCAACGATAGCCGGATCGAATCTAGAGTTTGAAGATTCCACATTCTTAAGTAATCATCCTGTCTTGTTCACTTTTCAGTTTTTTTGATTAAGTTAATAAATATTATTTTGTAAATTTAGATTTTTTGTATAACATCGCTCAGCCCAATTAATTGTTTTAGAGTAAAATCATAAGATACAATCGGAAAAGCTATAGTAGTATCCGTTCTATAGATGCTAGAATATTAAAGATAATCAGAAAATAATATAAAGAAAAGGACTAAAAAGTGGTTTGAGTACCTAGCTAAAAATAATCCATGCGGCGTTGTTTGAAAATACAACATGTAAATTAAAAGTTACTCGAAAAAAGGATTTAATAGAGTAATAGACCAACAGAAGTTAGGTTTTGGATGTAGATTTTTGGCGATGGAGAATAGAGACACAGCGGTAGGCTAAGTCTTAAAAAGATACTGAATCCTAATTGCAAAAAAGCCAACCTTTTCCAACACTCAAAAGATACAATAGTTAAAAATACAACCAAAACCGACTTAAATTGGTTAGAGTCAGCTTGATATTGAATAATTTTGCGAAATCTAATTTTGGTAAGTTTAAATTCAAAATTCATAACAGCTTTACATTTCAACCACTTTTATGAAACCATTCTAAGTATCGCATTTACCCCATCGGTAACAACATAAAATTTTGGGGATTCAGTCCATAATTTAGAGTAATCCGTTTAAATCGACAGTTTATTTTGCTATCGCATTTACCGGCTCCATGGTTTCAACGTCTATAAATAAAACTTACAAGCTAAACAACATCGATCACCAATATTTGGGAGTAATATGGGATTTCTATAACCACGGCTTATGAGGTTGTTCATATTCCATGTTATGGTTGTTACAGAAGAGAGAATAAGCAATTAATATTAATATATTGAAATTAGTTGAGTAATATATATTCTGGGCGTTATATAGTGTATTGTTTTATATGGCATAATAAATAAGGGTCAATTTAGAATATAGAACCAAAATTAAAAAGAAGAAAACAAACTTAAAATTAAATCAAACCATTCAATTTATTACACAATTACAATTAATTACAATTACACAATTAATTAAATGATAAATAAGCTTGTCGTGAGATTTGCATATTTTATAGGAAACATTTTCTTTGATTGAATTACTTATAATAAGCAAGACTAGTTAGTACAAAGGTAAATCTCGCAACAATTTTTTAAATCATTTAATAAATTGTGTAATACATGTATTAAATTTATTAGTGTGCTTCAATTTAAAGTTTATTTTCCTCTTTTTAGGGTTATGGAATAAAAGCTTGTTTTCAAAAAGTTTTTATGACCATTAATTCATTTTTTTATTTTAAGTTTTGATAGGGAATATTTCTAAGTGTGTATTTCATTTCATGCGCGCGTCGTTGTTACATGGTCATTTGCCAGTTAATTTAGTATAGGTAGTCTAACTCATCAATAAATAGACCTTTTATTAAGAAGAATTATTTTTAAAAAAATATATCGGTGGGTGTAAACTTCAGGTTATTTACTAACCTTGGTTTGCTCCGAGAACTATACTGGTATTTTTATAATCACAATACGTATTTTTGTGCACCTAACGCAACACCGAGAGAAGGGTTATTTATAGACAAATAAACTGATTTGTTTGACCCCCCTTTGTTTAAAACTAGCATCGCTTATTTATTATTAAGAAGCCATATTAACGTGAAAATATTGGGAAATTTTGATATAAAAAAATGATTTATTCGAGTGTAATTTCTTTAATGTAAATAAATTTGTTCACCTTTGTGCACACCTTCATACAATTGTTCTTCAGAAACTATAAAAGTCTACGAAGCACAATATAATATTTTGTATTAAAATATAACAATGCTATTTGGGTAAAAATTGTTTTCATTACCCAGAAAAACCTAACATCTTCAAAAATATTCCATCACTTTAAAACAACAAATTAAATTCTTTTTTTAATTTCTTGGGAAATTAAACCACAATATTTTTAAATTCTTTATTTCAACAAATTAAATATTCATAGTAAATCATTTGAAAGTTTTGATGGAAATTTACATTTTTTAAATAAGCCTATAGATTATTAGCCTCAAATAAGATCTACTTTATACCGAAGAAATAAGTATTTCAGTATAATTGTACATTTATTGTTACGAGAATAAAAACTTATTTGCCCCAAATCACATATTTCTTCACCCGTAAGAAATCACATTAGCCTACAAATTATGTGGCAATTTAAACAAATAATTCTCACCCCACCCTTCCCTATTATTCAGTAACGGTCACCACCTATATACGTTTGGCGTCAGTCTGCATGTGAAATTAGATCAGTTTTTGCAATTTTGCTAATTATTTTGTTTTTGTCTAGTATGTGGTTAAAGTGCTCTGGACAAAAATAAGTTTAATAATAGAATGAATGAATTGTTAAACTCATGGCGATTACAAGAATTGTGAGATATCTTTGAAGGTAAGGAAATAAATGACAATTATATTCAAGTAGGTAGAAGTAACAAGCAAGCGAAATGTACCTCAAACATACACATTTCTGAATTAAACCTGCAGGTCAGATATACTCCAAGAACTCCAAAAAGCTACTATGGGGAAATTATTAATGAGCACACTTAAGGATAGACAAGGCTATCTTGTGGATACCATTGTTGGTTATGTTTTATATCATGTAGGCTTTTAGTCATGTGTACTCAGCTATAAAGATATTCACAATACCATAAATAATTCGGTTTTTTGGGGAAATATATTTTTTCACTATAAGGCAATATAACGTTTATGAAAATTATGGTTCGGTTATGATAAATATGTTGAATTTTAGTAAAAATTAATAGTTTTCTTGAAGAAGGAACATTTGTTTCCAACAAAAAAATATAATTTGCTGGGAAGATACATTTTTTACGAATAAAAAACATATCGTTAACCCAGACAATATACTTTTTTATGGTAAAGAAATATATTTTACCGATACAATACATTTTTTATGATAAAGAAATGTCATTCTGCCATAAAGTAATTTTTTTATAATAAAACAATATAGTTAGTTTGCAAAAATAAGTATTTGTTATTGGAAAACTACTTTATTTAATTTAAATGCTTTCAAAGATTAATATAACTATTTTGTCATTCCTCAATAAATGTTGTTTGAGACAAATATGATACATTTTTACAAAAATAAATGTAATTTTCGATAGATAACTCATTTTATTGATGACAATGAATATGTTTTTATTCATTTACAATATTAATTTCCGAACTTGAAACAAATCCTTTCTTAACGACAAATTGAATATTATTTAGGTCATATGGAAAATCATATTTATTTGACATAATAAGATTTTGATTGTCACAAATAAATCTTTTTCTCGGTGGGGTTTGATTTTGGAGTATCCCTCTCCTACAACCAATGCTGTTGTCGCATATCTTGCCAAATCACATAAGTCAAAGTATGAAGTCAACCATGGCATACTTTTGTTAAAATTCAGCTCTTAATGCCATCAGAAAACCCCGGCATATACAATTTCAGAAAAAATTACATTTTGTAACGTATTCTTCTCAGTCTTGTTCGTGTTTCTTGAACGGTCCTCCATATTTTGAAGTTAATGTGACGTTTCATTAGCTTTCGTGCTCTCCTCAGCAAGCCCTTTCATTTGATACCTATACTGATTTGAAATTGAGTTGCAAGATTCCACCCGGAAAAACAGACATTGCAAGTTAACTAAAAGCATGTAAAAAATGATGTATGATATACAGGTTGCGAAAATTCTATTTGCGACATACGATTTACATAAGTACGACAAGGAAAATATTGGAAAACCTACTTGAAAGAGAGAGATAGGGTGTGCTCAGTGCCCCCCATTTTAAACGCTGTTGCCAAATGTACGTATCCGTAAAAGTTATTCCCAATTTTTGACGGCAACAATGTTAATTACCAATAATTGTTAAATCGAAAGCAGTGTATAGATTTTATTTATCGCAGATTGTAATTTGTCAAAAATTTTTCTTGAATTATTATTTTATTCTTATTTGTGTTGATCTCACTTATTTTTCAAAAGTCAATGGTATTACCAATCTCGATTTTTTCCCACTAAATACGGTGTTATCCCGTGCTAACAGTCAAACCAAAATAAGTTATTTATTCCTTAGTAAGTAGGTACTAAATATTCTAAACTGGGAATGCTGCTTTCATATCAGATTGGTAGCTGGAACTGAGCACAGACCCAAACGCTGACTGCGCACAATTATTCTTTTCTATCTTTCAAGTATAATAGTTTTTCTCATATTATTTTCTTTGTCGTACTTGTGTAAATCGTATGTCTTGACTTTTCGCGATCTGTATATCCCATTTTCTTCAACAATTATATCGTCTATTATGTATATTTTAACGAACTTATCAATACATTGATAGAAGCCAACATAAAAGATCTACAAATCTGAAAATCATAAATCAATCTTCAGATTTTGTATGGGCTGTGAAATCTAATTTTATAAAGTTTTTTCAATCATTTACTGTTGATTATTTTGCGGATATCCTTATCTAAACGATTCATTTCACACCAGGTGGACGCAAGCCACGTCTGAAGAAGAAACAATGGCTCACTAAGTTTTTGTTTAGTCAGTGAACGCAGTTGGGTTTCATCTGCCCAAATAAATATGAAGTTCAATATAAAACAAACAAATTTCACTTTAATCTGTTTTAGTCCACATACACACAGCCGCACGCACATACCTACTTCGAGGAAGCTCAGTCATTATAGTTTGTTTTAAATGTATTAGAGTATAGGGTGATACACCAAGTCCGATACAATTGATAAAGTAGAAATAGTAAAATAAGAATAAGGGGGCGTTCATTAATTACGTTAGGTATTTTTGAGGATTTTTTGACCCTATTTTCTGTACTCGTAATGAAATATACATTTTCCTACGATCACATAGGAAAGTGACATATTTTATATCGCACTGTCTAGTTCTATGGAAAGTGGCCTTTATTCATACGCGTACGGAAAAAAAACTTATCCGTACGTGTACGGATAAAAAAGCTGTCAAATGAATTTTTATTAAGATTGAACACTAGCAAGCTGTCAAATATATAATTTTTAATTAGATTTACCTATGTAATAGGTATTTAAATTTGAAGCGATCTATTTGAAAAGTGAAATTTTTGTCATTTTCTTGATAAAAAAAAATGTAGCGGTAAAAGGATCGAACCCGCGTACTCTTCGTCAGAAGTCCGATGTTTTACCAACTAATCCAAATCACCTGTTATAATAGTAGGAAAATGTATTCATCTTGAAAGGTATTCATGATAAGTAGGTATGTACAGTAGAAAAAATTGACCTTTACCCTGACGTCATACCTACTAACCTCGCGAAATCAATCAATGAGTCAAAAATGGCTATTGTTACTTTGTCGTGTGCGTAAATAAGTTGACTGCTTGTTTATCTTATTCAGCCACCGTCTAAGAAGTGAGGTTAAGTTGAAAATATTCATCAAATGCGAAACAGAAAATTCTGTACTTATCGTGAAATAAAAATAATAAATTAGAGGTCTTGAAAAAAACCGATTTTATAGAATTTATCTGAATGCAAATGATGAAATGCTTTGAACAAAACTCGATGTATCAAAATAATGACAGTTGTCATAAGAGGTCAAAACAAATTCTTATGAATACAACCGATTAATCGTTTTTGGTGCTATCTCTTTTCAACATTTGGAGGTAATAATTAGAGTTTTCACAAGAACGTATGTCATTGCTTGAAAGACAAGTGTACGTATATTGTATGATGTGTTTTCACTGTTAGTAGAAAAGGATGAGGTATATAAAGTTTGTGTTTACTACTATTCATTGTTGGTGACGTCAGGGTAAAGGTCAATTTTTTCTACTGTATATGAAGTAAGATAAACAATAATAATTTCACTTTCAATTTCTATAATTATCCAACCAATTAATAATTGTAATAACCTACCTATATTATATAGTTAATCTACTTGAATTTTTGTCACTATTGATAGTTATTGTTAATTTTGAAATCAATTATGTTGACTTTAATTGTAACATTTTGTGTATTAATATGTCATATGTTGATTACACATTATTTGGTGAAATTATCACGTGATCGTAGGAAAATACTGTACATTACTCGTGCGAAAGTGATTTTTCACACTCGTGTGATTGTCGCACTCGGCTCATGCCTCGTGCTACAATATTTCCCACTCGTGTGAAAAATGTCACTTTCCGCACACGTTATGTAATATACTACATTTTTTTATATTTTTTCATTTTTGTAACTAAAAATCATAACGTCCAGTAAAATGTGCAGTTGCCAAAAAGCACTGGCATCCCTTCCCTGAATACTACTTAATGAAGCCAATGTGAATATTAAACAAGTCAAATTAAAAAATCAAACATTAAACACCAAACGTCGTGAATGTTTGGAATTTATGGGATGAAAAACAATTAGCTGCATTTGTTAGTAGAAAATTTGCAATAACAACAGAAGAGAAGAATAAAGCGCACGTTCTCAACAGAGTGCAATTAGTGCGTACGTGTTGGCGTCGCGGTGTGAGTCGCGTTTTGAGGCTAAGTGTCGCGTCGACACCACCACCCGTTACAACCAACCACGACCACTAACAAGTAACGACACCGCTTGAATACAAAATCACGCTTTACTCCCCGAAAAATGTATAATTGCATTATTTCATTTCGTTTTAAATACTATTATAAATTTATTCAATATCACTCACATCATATTTCCCTATCATTAAATCAAATGGTTCCTGACTAAAATTATTTCAGATAGATTGAAATGTTGAATTGAAAAGAGAGGTTTTGTTACTTTCGGTATCATCACAAAATGACATTTGCAAAAAGTTGTTTTGTCGATTTATAATATTAAATAATAATAAGTTTAATACACAATTTTACCGGCATCTAGTTATCACAAATTTTGATGATGAAAATTATGTTCAATCATTTAGAGATAAAACGAAATATACTGTGAAGACTTAAAGTCCCACCCCCTATAACTTTTTAGCCGTTGTGTATATAGTGATAAAATTTGTAACGATAGAATATGACCCCATTCTGCATTTTGTAACAAATCAATGACAGCTCTGAATGTCAAAGTGACAGCTAGGCGGGTATTTGTAATACTTTTTTTTTAAATTGAAATGGGGGTCGAGTAATACCTCATTTCGAAGGTCTTTTTATGCTTAATACATTTCTCAGATTTGAAAACAAGAGGTTCAATAGCTTCAAAATAAAAAACCAGTAATAACGATTTCTGCGTTTATCTATACATACTATTACACAATTATTGTAAATTATTTATGTTTCAAAACAAAACATAAGGTGAAAGTTATCGAACATTGAACAAATCCTAAACCTAAAATAACATGAGCTAGAAAATTACACAATTAACACTTGTTACTTTAGAAGATGTTGAAAATGACTATACCAAGAACTTCCTGACAAATGAATATTCTACGTGTTATTCTTAAACAAACATCCCTGCTTCGTTGTCTAAGCTCATTCAGTGATCTGGAAGCCGTTTTATAGACTTCGTATTTAATATATCCCCATAAAAAAAATATAGGGACGTGAGGTCTGGCGATCGAGTTGACCATTCTGTAAGATATCGACGACCAATCCACCTAACTTGATAATTTCTGACTTGCCTAAAATAGTGAGCCGGGGCTCCGTCTTGCTGGAATATCACCTCTCATGTGAATTTTGGCCAACAACTGCACTAATAATAGGAGCAATGTATTTTGCAACATATTCAGGTGCAAGGGTCCATTAAGATTTTCTTCTATAAAAATGGGACCTATGATATAATTTCCCAAAATGTCCGCACATACACTAAGTTTCAGGGGAGAATGTGTGTGTCCCTCCCGTAAAACATGGGGGTTTTCATCACTCCAGTACCTACAACCTGTCGTTTTAAAAAAAGGACTTTCGTCACTAAAACAGATATTCCTCAAATATTTTTGGTTCCCTGTTTTTCTTTCTGATATAAGCTCGCAAAATTCGATTCGTCTAACAGGATCATTTTCTGTTAATTCATGCATAATTTTGATTTTGTATGGATTGAATGCTTCGGCCACGTGCATCTATGGCTGTTGGGGATTAGTAGATACCTGAACCTGATGAATTCCAGGGAATGCTGTTGCTCAAAATATACTAAAAAACCCTTGGACAAAAACATAATTTGTACCTTCTTATATCACTGACAATCATAATAATTCAGTTCTAATTAAGATAATTTCCTTAGGTAATATATTAAATCTTTTCAATTATGTATTTACTAAAATATTTTATATTCAATCTCTTGCGAAAGTATTTCATGAGCCACGTCCAACATGTCTTATATGTGGCCTATATTGCCTCTCCAGCTGTGAATTAAAGTCCCGTCCCCTAAATAATATCAACTTTCTGATGCCCCGTGAGAAATCAATTTACATTTTATTGCTATTATATTTACTACAAAAATGAGATTTCATGCCGTCTTCTTGTTTTTTATATTCCAAAATTTGTCACAAACACAATTATGAAGTAGTAAAGTTTTATGCTTTGTTATTTTGATTTCACAGACAATTTTCGCATTTTCCTGAAAACGGAGAGAGTTGTTTGGAAATACCGATACTTTATTAAATAAAAAACTCAAAATTCGTCAAATATAGTAATGGTATTAAAAATAAATGAAACACTCAAACTAAAATTTCATATACAAAGTATATTAATAAAAATATATTTACCGGGTCATTCGATAAGGGTAACGAGGTACCATATCTCGGAAACAGTATGTCCTAGAGTTTGAGGAATAATGATTTTGAGAAAATCGGCCCTAAAAAATTATTAAAAATGTTTTTGAATGCATATTAGTTTTTCGCCAGTTGGCGCAATCTATATCACGAAATCGGTCGGATATAGTGTTCACATAAGTAAGGGGCCATCCATAAAGTACGTCACACGAATTTTAGGACTTTTGAACTCCTCCCCCCGTCCTTGTCACAGGCTGTCACATTTTTATAACCCCCCCCCCTCCTGATGTGATGTCACACATTTTTATTTATGCATGTATTTAAAAATAATCGAGAGAAAACAGCTATTTTCATTTTTCACTTACTTTTATTACATAATAATCTAATAAAATTTTTCGTTTTAGTATTTTAAATTTTAACAAGTGACGTCACAAAACTATTGACCCCTCATGCCCCTTGTCACACGATGTCACACTTCGGTGATACCCTCCCCCCCCCCTATTAACGTGTGACGTACTTTATGGATGGACCCTAAGATGGTTAGGATTGTAACAAATAGATACAGCAAAAAATGAGAATAGGCGTGACGATAGATTTTGAAATACTCTTCCGTCATGTGGGTACACATTCACTATTTACGAAAAAACCTTTATTTCGGTAATAAACTTAAGTTTAACGAAGTTTGAAGCCGACCTTGCTTGACTGTAATTATCGCATTGAACGCGTTCCACTACAGTGCTGGGTCGTCGTACATGGTTAGTACTTGGATGGGTGACGACCATGTCAGGGAAAACCATCGTATAGGGCCCGTACAGCCTGCAGCGGACTAGCATATCACAGCTCGCAGGCATTATACCAATGAGCACGAGGTATAATGTAGATATGCCGTCTTTCGGAGGAGACGTAAAACCGAGGTCCCGAGTCCATGGATGTTGGGCTCGTTAAAGAACGCTACCACTGGTTGGAACACTAGTGGGTTCGCCAAAATTTCCGGTTAGGGGTAGAGTGCTCCCGGCGTCGGTGATTAGCCTCAGTCGCAGAAATAGACCGACGTTAAATAACAGAATAAAAAAAAAAAAGTTTGAAGCCATTTTACTGATATTCTTTATAGCTCGCAGGTGTCATGGCGTCGGCTCTGACGTCACGCCTAGGTAAACATGTCATTGTGTCTATGCGTAGCGAAGAAAGTGAACAAAACATTGAATAAATTCGTGTCATAAAAATGAATTCCAAAGTTTATAAGTGGTGTGCAGTACCGCAGTATAAAAACACATCGATAAGAACACCCAACAAAGTGTTTGTACATGTTCCAAACAAGAAAATGGTAGATAAGAGATAAGTGGTTGATGCTCGCAAGGCGAAACCCGAACGACGTAGTCACGAATTGGCCACTTTATTTCTGTGAAGACCACTTGTGAGTATGTTATCCTATTATATTTATATTTCTCAAACTTAAAACGTTTGTTTGACGTGAAATAGTTGAAATATTGAGGCTATGAAATATCTAATTTATTGAGGTTATGTTTGTTTTGGTCTTGTCTATAATTCTTATTATCAATTTCAATGGTTTACTTTTCTTTTTGCAGTTGCCAGATGATATGGAAAATTATATGCAGTATCATGTGATGGGGTCAGTATCACAAGTACGTATGAAATCAGGATGTATGCCCCATAAATTTATATGCCAACCTATGAAAGTTAAATAAACTCGCATGAGCTTAAAACTAGTTTGATTATATCTAAGTTGTTTGTATCTAGGGTGAAGATAAATACAAAATTCACTTACAAGGAAGTTTTCACGTTTCTAAACTCAGACGAGCAAAATTCTTGATTTGTTGCGAGGAAATCGCCCAACATCATTATATCAATCCTGGGCAAATTTGAGCATTTGCCTTAACAAAGCTTGGTTTCATTGTTATAGTAGAGTGGAGACGATAAATCACACGTAAAATAATAAAATATCAATCCAAATGTGTAATCAGTAGTATTCACAACAACAAAACACAGAAAATGAGTGTATTGAGTATTGACTGACAGCGGTGTTTACCTAAGCGTGACGTCATGCGCTGTGATTGGTGTTTCAGTCAAAATGGCCGATTGCAGTATTTTTATGTTTTATTTTATTGAAAATGTTAATAATCTGAATTTTTTAAATAAAACTAAAGCAGTGTTTTGAATTTTTTTGATATGAACTTTCCCCTAAAACCATTATATCGACGATTTTTTGATACTGTCGTCATGCCTATTAAAGTACATAGTAGACTGTCAATTGGACATCGTAGGAATCTTGCGTTGGTTGTTTTAGCGCTTTCTCCCCTAAAGTGTAGCCAGGAGCTACTCACAATAATTATTGAGCACTGTTCGGTGATTTTACGTTAAGTGAAATGAAACTAATAAAAGTACGGTTCTGGTCCGAGATGTTCGGTCAGCAATACAGCCGAGCAACTCGAGGTGATAAAAACTTGCTGTAGAACAGGTAAATGATAATCGACCAATATAATAATTTCCAGATGTTTATAAAGTAATCAAATAAAATGTAAGTTAAAATACAGGTTTTCTTTGACGTATGAAGTGAAAACAATAAGTTCAATTGTATTTATTTTCAACTTTCAGAATTAAACGTTTGAATTTTCGAAAAAACAAGTGCTGACAATTAAAACAACTGTTCGTGCTCTAAAAATTCGAGTATTAAACTTTTTTTACAATTTTTTTTCAGCAACAAATTGTAATCTACTTGCTTATTTAATTATCCGATATTTAGCTTTTTCTCACCTTTTATGTCGAAATCGGCTTGAACAATTAAATCGATTCTTCGGCGTCACATTTTGACGTTTTTATTCCATTTTACCGGTGCTTAGATGAATTTAGGTATAAGATAAAATAATGTATGAATATACCCAATATGGATCACGAATATTCCTTTTATAAACACTTCCTTCCAAATATTCTCTAAAAACTGTACCAATCCTGTAATAATACAATCCCATTTCTTATATAAGAATACTGAATGGTTATCAACACCACTTAATGAACACAAATGCATCCAAATCTACAAGAGGCGTGAGAGCAGCAATTACTTCCGGTGGCTTAAAATATAACCTACGGCTACCGCAGATACCAGGAGCATATTCACTCCTTACAGCTATACTACATTCCTTAAAATTGCCTGTGTCCAACAATAAAAATATGTTAGTTATTACTGATTCTATAAGTGCCGTGCAAAGTTTAAAATCCGTCTACTCAAACCACGAAGTCATTCTAACTTTTCAAACTCCAGTCCGATAGTAGGAATGTATCGTTCTTATGGGTACCATCAACCATCACATACTGGTATACAGGGTAACGAAGACGCCGACATCTAAGCTCAAGAACAGTCATATCCCAAAATTAGAGCTGATAGCTCACCAAGAACAAAACGTTATAACTGTCAAGAATTTTGCTATGGATAAGTGGCAATATAAATAGAGCCTTAAGATCTATAACAAAATGCATAAAATAGTGACAAATGTGAGATAAACCCCTTCAATACCGACTTCAAGAGCTGAAGAAATAGAAGCTACCCGACTAAAGAGTGGACACACAGCCCTAACGCACAAATAACTAATAAGTGAAGTAGACCCGCCTCAATGTGCCCAATGTAACGAAAATATGGTATAGTTAATGGTATTAGCGTTGAGTGATAAGTATATCACAGAACGGTATTAAGCGGGCTGCGGACTACGAGTGATAATATAATATAATATATTATAGCTCTATAATGAGATATTAGCAAAGTCTATATATTGGAATATATAGACTTTGATATTAGTATATTCTTCGACTAGGATGGATGGATGATTCCAAAACTCACTCGCTGCGCTCCCTCGTTTTGGAAACTTCATCCCCGTGAATAATAGCCATTCTACACAAGTGAAAGACTATACTTTCTCCACGACTAAAAAGAAAAAACTTCCAGTGAGAATCGAACCTCGATTGTCCGCGCCATACTCAACCACCACTAGGCTATAGAGCATATTTATAAAAATGTAAAAAGTAAATATATATACGTAACTCATATTTTTAATCGGAACCCTTACATTTATAAATGAAATTAATTCCGGGAGGCGACCGGTGTGAAGTTGGCAACCGAAAGTTAGCAACCGAAATGACGGA
>CAJUYI010000071.1:0-77948 GCA_910591695.1 Galerucella pusilla
CCGATTTAAAATTATGAAAAACATAATAGAAATTCAAGAATTAAAATTATTGAAAACATAATAGAAATTCAATTTACATTATGTATTGAGGTTGCCTATTCTGCAGTAATGCATTTACCATACGATTTCAGAGATTAGTATAGGCAACCTCAATACATAATGGAAATTGAATTTCTATTATGTTTTTCATAATTTAAATTAATGAATTTTTATTATGTATTTCATAATTTTAAATAGGCAATTTATATTATGTTTTTCATAATGGAAATTCCTGTATTATTATTATGAAAAACATAATTTTAATTCATTAACAGAATAATTAGGGAATAAACATTTTTGAAAGAAGAGATATTTTTGTTTTTGTTTTTAAAACGATGATATTAAATACCAAAACGGCACGCCATACTATAGGGTTTGTATTTGAAAAAAATAATTTTAATACATGAACTTGTATTATGTAAACACGCTATCTACTGAAGTTGATAGAGATAGAGTTTAATTATCTTCAAATTATGTCAGCTAAGATAAGATAAAATTTGGCTTAATACATTTAAATCTTTCTTGGATGCCTTTATCTGGAAGGCTATAACTGAGACGCTCTGCTTCAATCGGACAAATGGTTCTTGGTCTACTAAAATAGATACTAGGATTAAGGCAAGCCAAGAGCTTTCAAAATAGGGTTGGTAGGTTGGGGAAAACACCGATTCTTCCCTGCCATTCTGAGCTGCAGATTACAGACAATTGGAGCAGCATTTGTACGCTCTGACTGCTCTGTCTCAGTTAAGCCAATAATCAACTTGAAGGGATAATCTAGCTTGGACTGAGGCACAATATAGAATATTGTTGCAGTGCATGGTTCTGAAACCAAACCAAGGAGTAAACTCTCTGGGTAAATAGTTCTTGAGTATTACCAAGTGAGCCAAATTTTAAAATTTAACGATACTAAATCATTAAGACATTTTCTTTAAACATATATTTGAAATGATTTGGATTGAATCATCCAGTTTTTAGTTATGGTTTTATTACGTTTTAATCTGACTAGAATGTAAGTTAAATACTAACCATAGACTGATAGTTTAGGAATCAAATCTATCATAAATCTACAATCTCCAAAGGAACATGCCAGTTGTGGTCAAACGTTAGAATCATCAGGATTTTCTTACGATCCAAATATTTTTATGGAACAAAATAGTGAGTATATTCTACTTTTCAGTCATATGCATTTTATTTATCATTTAAATTGTTTTTACTTAGCGGAATGATTATGGCTCAGTATCGCCAACAAAACCAAATATCTACCACACTTTGTTGATAATAAACTATTTAAATGTCCATTAATTAACAAATGTTTGGTTAATAATCGTATCAACGGAATGCAGAAATGTTTAATGCAATATTTTTTTTAAAAACCAATAATGTTCCTTTTGTTTTGTACTTTCAATCGTAATTAGATTCGTATATCGAGATTACTATGAATATTTCTTGTCTTCATGTTATGAATTTCGACTGTTGACTCGAGCCCAATGCGAAAACTATGGCAAAGCTGCAGTTAGTTTTCTTATAAAACTAATTTATAGCTTTGATATTATTTGATCACTTTCAAGTTATTAAATACCTAATGTATTTTGTCTGTCGAATTGAACTGATTATGTTCATGACAGTTGTACCAACAAAAGTTATAAAACACGAATACTCATGCATAAATATTACGTTAAATCAGACAAAAATTGAATCAAATGATTTAAATAATTTAATTAAATATTGTAGCAATATTGACCATAATTTTTTAACATGGTCAACTTGTTTCTTGAAAATATCTTCCCCATTTCTTCAATCATTATTGTTTACTGTCTTAACCAGTTTTTCGTGGAAACTTTTTTTATACCTGTTATATGAGGCTTTGTTGCATAGTCGCATTTTTACCCCTTAACTCCATATTTCACTCATTAATTCTAGATGCTGAGTGTCGATAAAAACGCAGTTCTTTATATGTATTATGCAAATTTCGTTAGTTTTAGCAATAAAAATGCGATTAAATTGTTTATAAATTAAGCTGAATCATGAACATGCTCTAGAAATTGCGATAACATAAACGTGAGGTTTGGTTGGAATATTTTTTGTTAAGAAAAAAAACACATCTTACCACTTTGATTTCAAGATATTTTCACCTGTAGTTTTTAAAGCTTATTGTTCTTAAAACTTTAATAATTTAGTGTGTTTATCATACAATAATTGATGGTTTTGCTTCAATCGCGAAACATTAATATTTCAGTATATTTATGAGTGAAAATTATATTGATTATTTGCTTTTGCTTCAATAACGAACAATAGTATATATAGTATGTTAGTAGGAGAGCAAGTGACATTTTTCAGTAATTAAGGCCTATTTTTGAGATAATTTTATGGAGCTAAGCATATATGAAATGTATTAGACATCAATCGATACCTTCACCTTTTCTTTCAATTAATTATTATTATTTTTCAGCTCATTTATCTTTTGAAATTACCCATTATATCATATATTAGTTTATTTTGTCGTTGTATGCTAAATTATTTCTTGTAATTTTGTATTTTATATTTTTGGTTATTTGATTTTAAAATAACAATTGTATAGTTGACCCATTTGATAACATAAAATCAATGTTACAAAGGGTAACCTTATCTCATGGTAGATATTTTTTTTCTTACAGTTTACACGCCTGAGAATTATGACAATAGCGTGCTAATGTATTTAACTGCATTTCTAAAAGGGCGTTTTTTAAAGTAGTGACAATTTATTTGCTGTAATCATGTAACCTGATATTGCATTTTACTGTTAATAAGATAATCTCTAGATTTACGGTAAGATGTAGAATATTTCGGTAACCATATTTTTATAATAAACCAAAAAAATTGGAAAAAAACAGAAAAGTGACATTCACTGACATTTAATTAAAAAATTCACGTGAAACGCCAAAGTCATCAACTGACAAATGTGGGAAACTTCAAAAATCGTAGCGTTATGAATTTTCCGCCCTATTTTTGGTGTTAGTATGGTAGGTTTTCCGGTAAGGAGAATATACAGGGTGTACCAATCTTACGACAAACTTCGGTATATGGGTTATTTTAAGAGATATCAAAAAATGTTATTGACAAAAATAGTAGATGTGCTGAAGGTCCATATTTTGAAATTATATCGAACTATACAGAGTGTTGCATAACTCCGTTACAAACCAAACATATGATTTTTCAAATGGGAACCCCTGTATATTATACCAAATTCGGATTGGTTACATTTTTTTGAAGCTTTTGATATGAGGTTTTGCCACGTTATACAGAGTCCTTCAAAAGATGTTTGGACACGTTTATGTGAAAATCGTAGGTAAATCAACGCTCTGTAGCTTGTTGTACGTTGAAGAAAAAAAATGTATTTTGTCAAACAGAGTTGCGTAACATGATGCAATATCTCCGTATCCTATTAAATTTCAATTATATTGTTTCTTATATACAGGGTGAACGGAAACTCGAACCTGTCATTTTCTTTCTTCTTTCAAATGAAACACCTATTGACCTATTATGTGAAAGCAATAAACGTTGTATGTAACAAAAAATCCTAATTAATGATAAATTTTAATGAATAATTCATTCTAAACATAACTAGCTACCAAAAGTATAATCCTAACCGTAATATTAAGCTGAAGGTTCAAAGTGTTCACCGTTAACATCAATACAATGCTGTAAGAGAGGGCCCAACAGATTGGCCAGCTCGGTAACCCGATTTAACAAAAGTATATTTATTTTTTTCGGGACTTGTGAGGAATAAGTTTATAAAATCCCCGGTTATTAGAGATGACATGAAAGAGATAATTAGTGCGGCATTTCGATCTGGTAATGTTGATATGCTGAAAAATGTTAGTCAATCATTTGAACTATTCTGCAGCATTGCATTTATGTGAACGGTGAACATTTTGAACCTTTAGTTTAATATTACGGTTGGGATTATACTTTTGATGGCTAGTTTTGTTTAGGATGAAATGCTCATTAAATTTTATTATTAATTAGGATTTTTTGTTACATACAACGTTTAATGCTTTCACATAATAGGTCAGTAGTTATATTTTACAATAAATATTACAAAATAACTGTGTTTCTATAAACTTTGGGTATAAGGAATGCTTGACAAAAATTGAAGTTACATAATCAAAGATTCTATTTTTGCTATAAAATACAGGGTGTTCCATCTGAAATAAGAAAGAAAATGACAGGTTCGAGTTTCCGTTCACCCTGTATACAAGAACGAATATAATTGGAATTTGATAGGATACGGAGATATTACATCATATTACAAAACTCTGTTTGGCAAAATACATTTTTTTTCTTTAACGTACAACAAGCTACAGAGCGTTGATTTACCTACGATTTTCACATAAACGTGTCCATATCTTTTGCAGGACTCTGTATAACGTGGCAAAACCTTGGTTTGTAACGGAGTTATGTAGCACTCTGTATAGTTCGATATAATTTCAAAATATGGATCTTCTACACATCTACTATTTTTGTTGATAAAATTTTTTGATATCTCTTAAAATAACCCATATATCGAAGTTTGTCGTAAGGTTGGTACACCCTATATGTCCCAAAGTTTTTTCTACACTCTCGAAAAATCTAATTTTTCAGAGAGACATTTTTTGTACGACATTCTGTATACTTCCGTGAAAATAATATCTCTATAAATCTGATTGTACTTGACGTGTTAAAAATCAGCTGGCTTTTTAATTCACAACTGTGCGTGTTTAATTCGTATAGCTCTTTTCTAGTAGTTACAGCAGCTTAGATAAGAAACATGCTGTTAGGAAACCCGCCAGTTTTTTTTGTAAATATTAGGTATACAGTCAATTAAACACTGTTTGAATAAACTAATGAAATAGCAGATTGCATACCCTAAGTGGAAAGAGATTCTTTTCTGCGTTACGTGCGAAACACCGAACGCTGTTAACAGTTCCACACAGAAAAGAAATTTTCCACTGAAGTTCATATTTCTAATATATCAATGGTTTTCAACGTAGAATCTACAGATCGCAAAAAGTCTATTCGAGCCATACGATCTACACAAGTACGACAAGGAAAATATGAGCAAAAGTACTTGGAAGAGAGAGAAGAATAATTGTGCGCAGTCAGTGTTGGGCGTGTTTCCAGTTCCAGCTACCAATTTGATATGAAAGCAGCGTTGCCAGCTTAAAATGTTTGGTACTTTCTAAGGAATAATAATAATAATTTAACTTTTAATACAGGATAACGCCGTATTTATTGGGAGAAATTCGAGATTGGTAATATTATTGACTTTTGAAAAATAAGTGAGATCAAAACAGATAAGAATAAAATAATATGGTTCAAGAAAATAAATGGAGAAATTACAATCTGCAATAAATAAAATCTATACACTGCTTTCGATTAAACAATTATTGGTATTTAACATTGTTGCCCACAAAAATTGGGGATAACTTTTACAGATAAATACATTTGGCAACAGCGGACTGGGCACAATTATTCTTCTCTCTCTTTCAAGTGTTTTTGTCATATTTACCTCGTCACACTTGTGTAAATCGCATTGCTCGAATAGACTTTTCGCAATCTGTATATTATTCCCCATACTACCTCATTCAAATGCGTTAAGATCAGGATGATATGGCGGAAAACTCAAAACTGTGTCATCATTTTCAACCAATTTTAAATATCACCTAAGTTTTTAATCGCGGCTCTGAAATTTTAAATATACAGTGCTATTCAAAAGTCCCCTCCCCCCTCGTATCTTTTGAACGGCTACACTTACATTAATAAAATTTGGAGAATGAAGATAAAGTGTTGTAAAGTTCTCTACGAATTGTAACAGGTGACGTAATAGTAATCGATGACGTCACAGTGCCACTCTGGCCAATAATTTTAAATAGGACCTTATGGCAAGTGATATATCGTTTGGCTACATAGCTATATTAATTTAGTTTGAGTTCAAACTAATTTTGACGGATAAATTAAATAAATACCAAAATTATTGAATTTATTTTTTTTTAAATTTAATTAATCAAATATCAACAATGGATTCTTATAGCAAGTGTTCGGAATGTGCTCCGTCTACTTCCTGACAGTAATACATCCTATTATTAAACTCTTGTCGTACTCGTTCGAATGTGTCAGCTGAAATTGCATTGCATTCTTCAATAATTATTCCTTTCAAAACGCCAATGCTATCTGTTGCCGAAGTATAAACCTTGGATTTCAAGTACCCCCATAGAAAAAAATCTAATGGTGTCAGATCTGGTGACTGAGGTGGCCATTCTATAGGACCTCGCCGGCCGATCCATCTACCTCGATATTCTTCATCCAGGTAACGTCTTACTGCACCATAATAATGTGCAGGAGCACCATCTTGTTATTTCCAGATGGCCGAATTCATCCGGATTATATTCCAGAATTTCAAGAATTAACGGCTCAATTGCATTTTGTAACATATCCTGATACACTTCACCGCTTAAATTTGAATTTAGGAAGACAGGATCAACTATGTGGTTTCCCAAAATACCTGCCCAAACATTGACTTTTGCTGGAAATTGGGTATGTTGTTCACGAAAGGTGTGAGGATTTGTGTCACTCCAATACCTTACATTTTGTGTTCACATTTCCATTGAGGCAAAAAGTACTTTCGTCACTAAAACAAATTGTTTATGTGTAATATGGGCTTTGACCAGTTTTATTTGTCATACATTCACAGAATTCGAGTCTTCTGTCGAGGTCGTCGTCAAGAGGAAGTAGTTTTTGCTAGCAACTATATCAATTTTTTCATCATCACCAAATGTTGGTCGACCAGATCGTTTGGCATCTTGAACACTACCTGTTGCTTCAAACTTGTGAAGAAGCTCCCTCAAATAAGTTCTCGAGATAGGGCGATCTGGGTATCTCTCATTAAATAAACGTTCTCCAATTATTAAGAAAGCTGCTACTTTGTCGGCTTGAGTACGTACCATTTTGCCTATGTAAACTCTTAAACGTCTCGTTAAACAATAATAAAATTAAATATTTAAGCTATTTAGAGAAACTTTGCAAAGCAACAAATACTATTAAATTGAAAACGTCAATTTTTTTGACAACTAACCAGAGGCAGACTGAAAAATCTTCAATATTTAAATGTGAAATAATAATTTTGGTATTAATTTAATTTATCCGTCAAAATTAGTTTGAACCCAAACAAAATTAATATGGCTATGTAGCCAATGTCAATGCCTTTCAAACGAGATATCACTTGCCATAAGGTCCTATTTAAAATGATTGGCCAGAGTGGCACTGTGACGTCATCTATAACTATTACGTCACCTGTTACCATTCGTAGAGAGGTTTACAACACTTTATTTTCACCCTCCAAATTTTATTAATGTTAATGTAAGTGTAGCCGTTCAAAAGTTACGAGAGGGGGAGGAGAGATATTAAATCTAATATCTCTAAATTAATATATATATGTTTCGTTATAGTATATTATTATAATTTCGCGTGGAAAGACTATGGAGAAGCAACATTGACAAGCCTTCTAAATATGGTGAAAGTTCTAGCCTTTGCAATAACTGAAGGACGGGTGGCAATTCACTGTCATGCAGGTATGTAATAGTATATTGTGTCACGAGAGCAGAAAATCAGCTTTAGCAGCTCAAGTCTATTAGATGCAACAGCGACAACGTGTTATATCGGGGCTGGTACTAGGAGTGCCACCAAGATTTAGCTAACGCCTCGGCAGATAAATTTTCGGACCCAGTGACACCTACGGCCTAACGACTGCGACAATTGCGGAACTAGCCAAACGTTACACCCATGCTCAATCCCAAGAGATGGGATGGAATAAAAGGATGCAGTCTTGCTAGGATCACCCTGGGCGACCCTGGGAAGCTGGCGCCGAAGAAATATTTGGCGATGACCAGGATAAACCTACGTTTAACAGTAGGATTTCTGACTGGCCACTGTCAACTAAGGAAACACCTCCATACTATGGGGCTAGTGGACACACCTCTATGCAGGATGTGTGAACAGGAAGATGTAACTGTCAGGCATGTCTTATGCGAGTGTCCGGAGTTATCGTCGATAGGAGAGTGTGTGTTCGGTGAGTCTTGGCCTATACCTGCCGATATACAGGAGATGTCTGCTAGTGACCTGTCCACCTTCCTGGGAAGGACAGGATGGACGATGATCTAGGAGGACAACTCCTCGGGAGGATGTAAAATGGGTCACTTGTGGCCTAAGTGCTGTGACCCTCCCTACTCTACAGATAGATGCACCAGCGAGGACTGCTAAAGCGTAGGCGAAAAAAATTATAGAGACGATATTAGTATAGTAAGCGTTCATTAAATATATCGATTTATTCAGTTTTCGTTCTCGGATACGGTACAAAAATAATCGTTAAATTTTTTATGGTACTAAATATAGTTTGAAATGACACATTTTTTATGAGTGAATAATTTCAACGATTGAATCAGAAATCGAAAATTATATTGACACTGCAATTTTTTGTCCTTACTTTATCAATTTTTTTAGGACTGGGAAGAACAGGAGTCCTCATTGCGTGCTACCTCGTATATTCTTTGAGAGTTTCTGCAAACGATGCTATACGATACGTAAGACTAAAAAGACCTGGCTCAGTTCAAACTAGAGGTCAAATTATATGTGTAAGACATTTTGCACAATTTATTCTTCCTAAAAGTATAAGTTATTTTATAAAGTAAGTACTACTCTGTATAATAAACACAGGGTGGCTGAAAAGTCGCTTTACCGATTGATGATTTGAACGTTTGTTTACAAAAGTAGGTAATCTGTGTGTGTGTCTGCAAAAAAACTCTCCTCAATAGGAGAACTCAATAAAGTATTGCTGGTACGGATCCCAGGCCATTCTGGCATGGAAGGAAACGAGAAGGCAGACTCTCTTGCAAGGGAGGGTGCCGCACGTGTTTCTATCGGACCAGAACCAACAATTGGCAACGCAATAAGTTTTGTCAAACAAACACTAAATACCTGGACAGCAAGAAGAGCTTTAGACTTCTGGCATAATTTGCCAGGATTGGTTCATTCAAAGGCTTTTATACATCCTTCGAAGAATGTCTCCAAACAAATGTTAGACTATAGCAGACTTGTTGTCTAACAGGCCTAACATAATATGTTAAAACTTGGACTGTCGGAAGATCCGACTTGTCGTCTTTGTCTGGGAGATGATGAAACAGCAGAGCATATTATTTGTGCCTGCCCCTCCGCGGCTCGAATCAGGTATCTGATGTTTGGCAGGGTCTCTCTCTCGCCCTTGGACCTGAAATATCATTCACAAAATAAAATAATCGGCTTTGTTAATATGCTGAATTTGTTTGGCAAAGTCTGAATACGTGTTAGCCACAATAGACGCTTGCTAGTCGCCGTGGAGGGCCTTATAGACCAACTCACAATACACCTAACCTAACCTACGGTGTCTGCATGAATTTGGAGTGGATAGAAAGATAGATAAAAGACCCTACTTTTTGAGAGTACGATAACAGTTAACACCTTCAGATGCTACAAGACATGGTGTTACTAGAGTTAGAAAATTATCCGTTGTCTGCCGCGCAGCTATAATTATGATCAGCAATACCTAATTAAGCTTAGAAACGCACTGTATGTATTGAACAAAATGTCGGACAGTTTGAACATGTATTGTCACATAAAGAATAAACAGTTACATATTTATAGTGACGATAGGTTGATAGGATTAAATCAGGATAGGATATATTTACAATATGTAAGCCCATAACAAATACAATGTCGAATCTGATTGATGCTTCATAGAATTATATTCAAATACAAATATCATAATAACTTTATACATACTTCATTATATTATATAATCTAACACAAAGTAATTGGCTGCATGGAGTCTTCCAAACGCCATAAAAGGAAAAAAAAAAAAAATATTTATAGTGTTTTATTTTCGGTAAAGTGACTTTTCGTCCACCTTATATATTTATATTTATTTTAATACTAATAGTAATACTTTTTTATTATTAAATAAGTAAAAATGTTCTGTACTTTGTAGAGATTTCGTAGGTAAGGACAAATATATGAATGAATTCACACTCCATAGATTTTTAAGAAGACAAAAAGTGGTATTACATGGATATGATGAAAGAAACTTTAAATATATTCCAAAGGTAATTGTGTAGATATATTTTTAATACAATGTTTTTGAGCAGTGATTGATTATATTTCGTCAATTTTGAGTACAACTCTGTAATATCTGATTATTGCATTCCAATACTCGATGTACTTTTTGAAACAAGCTATTGTGGATGGAGCAAGAAGTAAAAAGTGCTAATCAAATAAAACATGACGAATTTACACACATCGATAACCCTTTTTAATATTCTTTACAGATCGTTCATTGTATTTGCGAAAGAATTCTTAAACTCTGCGCTTGTTGGGTAGATGAATTTTCTTCCTCAAATATCCCATATACAATAGATTTCCTGGCATCCAAAATACATGGAAATTTAAATAGACATGGTAGTACTTACAGCATAAGCAGTCTATCTAGCACCAATTCAGATCGTAAGTTTGCGTTTACAGGATGTCCCAAATATTCCTTTACATGTTATACATCACTAACATTTTTTTTAGAAATATTTCTAAATACCGAGGTGCTACAATCCCCTGCTGGTGATATTTGTTCTCCTTCAAGTCCTAATCAATCTGAAATGGATGATGTAACAGATTCATTCTCAGAATTAAGTACACTGGATGGTGAGGAAATGAGTGAGGAATTACTTCTAGAAAATAGATGTTTCCAGGAGTTAGAAACACAAAAATCTTTTGCTCAGGAACAAACTGAAGATGACATAGTGGTCCAAGACATAAGCCTTGTTGTGAACGTGTTAATCAGCGATCCTGATTCTCTAGACGGTGCTACTAAGAAAAAAATTAAAGAATATCAACATCAACTAAATTCCTCACAGTTAGGATGGGCTAGGTTGAATGTGGAAACAGATTTGACTATTTTAGCTGCACTGCTTTTTGATTGGATAGAAGGGTTGAAAGTTCCGGTGATAAAAATGGAGGATTTTGAGAATATTGTTATACATTATAAAGAGCCTGAGTTGTGTATTCAAAAGTTTTCATTGGTAAGAGCTTTAAAAAGTTTTTCATTTCTAAACAAAATACTATTTTAAAGTTCCAGATTTGGACACCTCTAGTTCGAAGATTATATACCTAGTCTTTATTACAAAATTTTATCTTTTAGGAGGAGTGCTTTTTAATAGAATATTTATTAAAATTCTTCTTGAAAATTCATCCCGTTAATAAGGAAAATCAAGAGGATATGTTGAAAAGATTGATTGGAACTTTATCCAAGCATAGTGTGCTTATTAACAACAATACAGTTCCTTCTGGTAAACTTTTTCTATAAAATACCAATAACTATCAATAACATCAGCTAACGATTATTTGAAAATTGTTTTATTAGTTGCTGGTTTTTAGGTAAAGGATTCAAGAAAATTGGTGATGGTACCTTAACCTGTACGTATCACCTCTTCCAATCTTTAGCTGAAATGATAGAACAGCATCAAAATGAAAAATCAGATATGATGTTCAACCATAACGAAGACAAAGTATCTGAAAATTCCGATATTGAAGACGGCTTCCAGTGAAACGATGTAAATTTTATCTGCGGTTTTCCTAAATGTCCATATAAAGATTATTTGAATTTATATTGAGTAAGAACCTACCACGAGATAAGAAAATGTGTGACAAAATAAATCGGTCGTGACTGTAGGTATTGTACTGTACAGTTTACACTTTAAATTTCATTTTTGTAGTTTAGTTTTCATATCTTTGTGATATAAAACAATTGCTAGTATGTGAAAATTTTACAATTAATTTGTTTTATTATGTCGTTTTCTCGTTGTAAATGATTTATCGATGATTTCTTGTCTTGTAATTGCATTGCTTAATTTTCTGGAATAAATATATTATTTCTCAAAATAGTTTTATTACCTATACTTAGTACAATTTATTCGCAAAATGGGTAAGCTGGTGGGGCTGCTACAACTATTGGCTATAGCTTAAATTCGTTGTTTAAATAGAAGACCTAAGCTAGCTACAAAATTAAGTAAGCAAGAGATCGTAAACATAGTCATTACACATTACATTCTACTTCTTGAGCTGAATCTTCATTTTTTAAATCTAATTACAGATCACCGTACCTACCTCATAGACAACTAGCAATACAAAGGTAACTGTCAATTGAATTGTAGACATAACCTCAAAAATATAGACAATCAAAACATTAGATTTAGATTTATATAATTAGCTATAAAATGAAAAATGTAATGTAAAAGAAATAAAATGACAGCAAAAAGCTCTGAAGACTTTTGGAACACTAGCTCTTCTTCGGGTTTCAATTTTGATGACGATGAAGTATGTTTATTTTTTGGTGAAAATAGTTTTTAATATATGATATTTTATAGGAACAACTTCAACCAGACTGTGTGTTTACAATCCCCGAAGAGAGCTTCATACCAATACACTCTCTTATATCCAAAAATTGTTTAGATCTGAGTAAGTATAAATCTCCCATAATAAATATGAATAACAATTATCTGTCAATCAATTGGTTATTCAAGTTTTAGGTGATATTCAATCTACAAATGAATATGCTGTTCCTCCAGTTGAAGGAGTCATTAGAAAAATGTTTAATGGCCACACATATTCTTTAGAGGTTTACAAAAAGTATAGTGATAAAATATCCTTACTAGATTCAGCCTTAGATTCGATGGATGGAAACATCATACTGAATGTAAGGTTTAACAAACCGAAGATATTAACTGACAGCTCTACAATTATTTAAATAAAATTATTGGGTATTTTAGGTTATTCTATTTCTTAAATCTACTTTGAAACAAAATTTATTTAATCTTCAACTTGTTAAGAGAAAGATTGCCTTGAAACATTATGTTAACTATTTAATCGTTAATAATAACTATCAAGAGCTTGCTGATTTATATATGTGAGTATTACAACTGCATATTATTTATTTAATGTTGTGTATTTGTATACTTATATATTACAGGGCAACAGGACAAAGTTCTGATATGGTAAGTCAAGAATAGACAAAAATTTGTCAACTGTGAAATAGTATTTAATAATAGGACTGTAGCATTGCATAATAAAAAAGTGTAATTAATATTGTTTTAGAAACAAGTTTATTATTTAATAAGACGCGATATTAATAACAAAGACATTTTGTTGAAGAGAATAGAAAAATTTACTGCAGAACATAATATGCAGAAAGTCAATAATAATGAAGATAAATTAGAATTCAATGGTAGTATGCAACTGTTAGGTAAGTGAATAGATATTTTTTATATAAATTCACAGACAGTTGAATATAATTTTCACTTGATGTATTTACATTGGCATTATATGAAAATTTTATATTAATTTAATATGCTAACCCTAACATACCATAAAAATGTATCTCAATAGGGCATGTCCACGACAGATGACATTGACAATACTTAGGTGGTAAAACAATAAACAATAGACATGATGAAAATTTATCAAACAACAAACAACTATTAAACTATATTATATATTATTAAATATGCAAGCTCAACAAATAAAATAACTAAATAAAGTACACTGAAGCAAAACCAACTAAAATCAAACACGATCTATCATTATAAATCAGCATAACCTCACTATTAAGTACCACGTGTTTCGAACGCTTTGTTTATTGTTTTACCACCAGACTAGTTTGTTACGTCACGTGGAATTGCCCTATAACCTTGTGATTCGGTATACATTTTTTTACTTTTAGAATGGCAAATTGAAAAGAAAGAAAGTTGTAATTCAGTGGTAGAACAACTAGCAAGTTTATGTAAAAAAGAATGGGACAAAAACAAAAATGCAGTAGATGTTATCGTGGAATATAAGAAAAGATTAAAAATTGATGATTTTGCTTTTGAATGGACTATAATGAATGTCTTAGCATCAATGAAAATGTGGCCTCAGTTATCTGATTTGTTCATGAAGCCAGTTAGTAAATGATTATAATTTATTTATGTGGTTACATTTATAACATAGAAATATGAATCTTACCTACTGTTTCTCTTTTAGAACTGGTTAAAGAAAAACTCTCTAAAAACATCAATTCCTGCTGAACTTTTTGTGTATGGCTTAAGTAGACATGATCCACCCAAAGATGTTCTTGAACAATACTTACCCCATATATCGGATTCTGATAGAAGTCTATATTTGGCACAAAAATTGAACTGCCACAAGTTTGTCATTCAGTCTTATGTGAATCAAAAAGATAGACTTGCTCTCATTAGTTATAAGTCAAAAGTGTCTCCACAAAATCCTGAATATTTTATGATTGAAAATGCTCTGCAAGCTACAGTAAGTATTTCACAGTCCTATTCAAAGTCACCTCCCCCCTCGTATCTTTTGAATGGCTACACTTACATTAATAAAATTTGGAGGGTGAAAATAAAGTGTTGTAAACTTCTCTACAAATGATAACCGGTGACGTAATAGTAATAGATGACGTCACAGTGCCATTCTGGCCAATAATTTTAAATAGGACCTTATTATGGCAAGTGATATCTCGTTTGAAAGGCATTGACATTGGCTACATAGCCATATTAATTTTGTTTGGGTTTAAAATAATTTTGACGGATAAATTAAATAAATACCAAAATTATTATTTCACATTTAAATATTGAAGATTTTTCAGTCCGCCTCTGGTTAGTTGTCAAAAAAATTGACGTTTTTAATTTAATAGTATTTGTTGCTTTGCAAAGTTTTTCTAAATAGCTTAAATATTTAATTTTATTATTGTTTAACGAGACGTTTAAGAGTTTACATAGGCAAAATGGTACGTACTCAAGCCAACAAAGTAGCAGCTATCTTAATAATTGGTGAATCTAGAAATAATCTCCATGACGCGGAACGTTTATTTAATGAGAAATACCCAGATCGCCCTATCTCGAGAACTTATTTGAGGGAGCTTCTTCACAAGTTTGAAGCAACAGGTAGTGTTCAAGATGCCAAACGATCTGGTCGACCAACATTTAGTGATGATAAAAAAATTGATATAGTTGTTGAAATGGTAGTAAACCCCACTTCCTCTTCAAATAAAGTTGCGTCTATCTGTGAAGTAAGTAAAAGTACAGTACAGAGAGTGTTGGCTATGAATAGATTTCATCCATACAAGTTAAAAATGGTGCACCACCTTTCGGATGACGACCCCGACAGAAGACTCGAATTCTGTGAATGTATGATAAATAAAATTAGTCAAAACCCACATTACACAAAAACAATTTGTTTTAGTGACGAAAGTACTTTTTGCCTCAATGGAAATGTGAATACACAAAATGTGAAGTATTGGAGTGACTCAAATCCTCACACCTTTCGTGAACAACATACCCAACTTCCAGAAAAAGTCAATGTTTGGGCAGGTATTTTGGGAAACCACATAGTTGGTCCTGTTTTCCTAAATTCAAATTTAAGCGGTGAAGTATATCTGAAGATGTTACAAAATGCAATTAAGCCGTTAATTCTTGAAATTCTGGAAGATAATCCGGATGAATTCGGCCATCTGGAAATAACACTTCAACAAGATGGTGCTCCTGCACATTATTATGGTGCAGTAAGACGTTACCTGGATGAAGAATATCGACGCAGATGGATCGGCCGGCGAGTTCCTATAGAATGGCCACCTCGGTCACCAGATCTGACACCATTAGATTTTTTTCTATGGGGGTACTTGAAATCCAAGGTTTATACTACGGCACCAGATAGCATTGGCATTTTGAAAGAATGAATTATTGAAGAATGCAACGCAATTTTAGTTGACACATTCGAACGAGTACGACAAGAGTTTACTAATAGGATGTATTACTGTCAGGAAGTAGACGGAGCACATTTCGAACACTTGCTATTAGAATCCATTGTTGATATTTGATTAATTAAATTTAAAAAAATAATTTCAATAATTTTTTTATTTATTTAATTTATCCGTCAATATTAGTTTAAACCCAAACAAAATTAATAAGGCTATGTAGCCAATGTCAATGCCTTTCAAACGAGATATTACTTGCCATAAGGTACTATTCAAAATTATTGCTCAGAGTGGCACTGTGACGTCATCTATTACTATTACGTCACCTGTTACCATTCGTAGAGAAGTTTACAACACTTTATTTTCACCCTCCAAATTTTATTAATGTAAGTGTAGCCGTTCAAAAGATACGAGGGGGGAGGGGACTTTTGAATAGCACTGTATAATATAATATATACAGGTTTGGCAAATATTTATCTTCTATACGTAGAATCTCATAATGTAGGAGCAACAGTGAGCACTATAAATTAAATTATGTATGTAGAGAAGAGCATACTCCTCCTCCACCTCCTTGACAGCAAAATCGAAATTTTTTACATTTAAAGTCATCCATTTAATAAGTTTTCAAACCTAGTGGATGGTTTCAGGGCCGGATTAAGAGGTCCAGAGGCCTCGGGGCAACAAAGGAGCGGAGGCCCCTTCGCCCCAAATTATTTTCCAAATAAAGTAAACAATTTTTTTTCAGTCGAGTTTTTCAATAAAAAAATTATTGTGAACCCAAGTAGATTCCATTAGTATTAAACAAACACATATAAATATGAAAAAAATTACCAATTAGTCAATAATAATTGATTTATTTAAGAATTGAAGAACACCGATTGACCGGTTCATATACTGCAATTAATTTATATGTACAGTGTGGAAACCACTTATGGAATAAAATTTTTTATGTCATTATTTTAGAAAATTATAAAAAATGCCGAGACACGTCAACTTTTGAATTGAGTTGTGCGTTATGGGAACATAAATTTAAATGTACAGGGTGATTCACGCAAGTATGCCATAGTCGGTGTTTTTTTTTTATGAAACACACTGTATATTTGCATATTTTTGAAATCCTCTTAATGAACGGATTCCAACAAACTAAATAATGTATGGTCAATTATGAATTATACAAGGTGAAATTTTAAAATTAATATTTTATTACACTTGAAATATTGTTAGGTACTTTTTTAAATTAGCTAAATATGGATTATCAAAAATCTAAACTAACTAATTATTAGACGTATTTGTATATTAAACAAAACCTGCTACGCCCATGAATTTTATGATAAATACCTAAAAATTGCCTAAAAACGCCAATAATTAGACAAAATCGGTAAATAATGTGGATTGTTTTTAATCGGTAAATAATGTGGATTGCTTTCTACTCTGTCAGTTGTTGATGTGTTGACAGTTTATACTGAAAAAGTAAAATCTTTGTCAAACACTCTTTCCTTGTCGACATAACAATGACATATTTAACTGAGACTCACCGAATTGAGATTTTAATGATGATCGGGTACGGGGATAACTGCAGAAGTCAAGTTGAAGTGGCAAACTTATTTAATCACAGGTATCCCGAATTTCCTAATATTTCACAAAGTACTGTGTCTAAAATTCATGCACAATTCAGAGAACTTGGACATGTCAAACCATTGCAAAGAAAACCACACTTCGTTGAAGATGATGTGAAAGTGGATATTTTGTTAAGTGTAGAAGAGAATCCAACTTCAAGTGCACGTCAAATTGCCCGTGAAAATAATGTTAGTCATACAACTGTTCTAAGATGTCTTCATAAAGAAAAACTTCATCCCTACAAATTAACTTTTGTGCAGGAGTTAACAGAAGACGATCCAGATCGTAAAATGGATTTCTGCGAAATATTGATGAATAAGCTGAACAGAAATGAGATAGCTCTTGGTACCATTCTTTTTTCTGACGAATCAACATTCACATTGAATGGAGAGGTAAATCGACAAAACTGTAGATATTGGTCAGCAGAGAATCCTAATTGGATGCGTGAGACACATACTCAGTATCCTCCAAAGGTGAACGTTTGGGCCGGTATCATAGGCGACGGTTCATCAAGAGGATTTCAAAAATATGCAAATATACAGGGTGTTTCAAAAAAAACACCGACTATGGCATACTTGCGTGAATAACCCTGTACATTTATGTTTACATAACGCACAACTCAATTCAAAAGTTGACGTGTCTCGGCATTTTCTATAATTTTCTAAAATAATGACATAAAGAATTTTATTCCATAAGTGGTTTCCACACTGTATAATAAAAAAAAAGATTGTCGAGACACGGAATAGAATACCCAGCCTCCGAGGTTGCGGGCAAGTACCACCCCACTCAGCCATTAAGCGATTGGGGTACTCCCTCAAGATGGGTAGTGACTTGGAAGTGCTTATCAGGGCCATTTGAGATTTTGATATTCCACTGATTGACTGATTGGAGTGAACAATCATGTATGTACAAAGTACTGTAGGCTGTAGGTAAAGGTAAAAGGGCAAAAAAAAATATCAAAGGAAAAGATGCTTACTAGTGTTTACTAGTTGGAGTTTGGAAGATTTTTTCCCCGAAGTCTCTATTGTGGGGGCCCTGCGTTTGTGGAGGCCCCGGGGCGTTCGCCCCGGTTGCCCTACCCTAAATCCGGCCCTGGATGGTTTTTTAAATTCCATTAGGAACTATGGAGTTTGCTTTTTACCCTTTGAGATTTAAAAATGTGATATTTTTCAAGTTGAAAGTTTTTTGTATTTTTTAGGATAAAAAATGGAAAAACTAAATGTGATATTGGTGCAGCCTTTGGAAATGTTATTTATTCTTAAAACACATTACATTTATTATATTTTTGTATTGTAAAGGTGAATTAAATGCTTCGTGAATAAATAAACACTTTTATTTCATTATTGTATAGGAAATAATAATAATACTGATACATTTTACATGCCTGCAATAATATAACTAAACTCTATCATTCTTATATTACTAAATATATTAACAAAGAAACAAAGCAATAAATAATACATGAGGAAAATCATTGACAGTCATTTTCACACTAAAAACAGATTATTTTATAACTAAAGTTATACTATAGACACTTTATTTATTACATATTTTCAGGAACTTAATCTTACATAAAACTTAACCCAATTCCTAGTATAAACTGTAATAATTTATATACAATACGATATATATTACAGCAATGTATATAAACATTTAATTTCAATTATACTTAACAATATTTTCTAAAAAAATACATGGAATGATTTTAGTTGTATCACACTTGTGTTTATAATAGTAATACTTTTTAATACTACCTCTATGAAGATAGTTTTACCAAAAAAACCATCCTAAGAAATCATAATTGTGAGAAGCTCATATACGAGGAATATTTAATGTATGTTTTAGAGCATATATTTATATAGTAAACAATTAAATACACTTAGTGGGATATAGAAGTTACTATATTACGGTGTCTGAAGGAGGAGCTTTAGCCACAACGTTTTTTAAAAAGGTCATCGAACTGGCACACAGCTCTGTCAATATGTCATATTTAAATTTTGACTTATGAATTTTCAAATTTTTGATGAAAAACTACTTTGGGAATTATGGTTCAGGTAAGTGGAATATTTTATATACCTAGTAGGTAATAAACAGGAATATTTTAGACTGAACTACTGCAATAACCTGACAGAATAATTATTAATGTGACATAAAATGTAGGTAATTATCAGCTTTATATTTTAATATAAAAAAAATTATAATTAGAAAATTCGGCTGTGAGATTAAAATGCTAATATGTAAATTAGCTGTACACAAATTTGTGAAGGCAACTATAGTTCGATAGACGGTAATTTGATTTTATTTTTATTTAATTTTTTGCAACAAAACAGCTCATTATTTGTCGATGGACTAACGATTGCCCTGAAAATGTAGCAAAACGATTTTTATATCTATAGCATAAATAGAGATAGTGTGCGGTGGCTTTGACATTTAGGTTCGAAAAACTAACATACCTAAATTATAAAAACTAGGTTTGAAGTAAATTAATGCGTAGTTAGAAAGAAAAGGTTTGTGAGAACAGTGAATGGGCGTAAACATAAAAGAAATTGCAGAAATATGAGGTACCTATTTGAATGATTTTTAATATTTCTAGTTATAGGCAGACTTATTTGTGTGTACCTTATTAAGAGCAACATTTTTATATGTATGACTCAACTCTTATACTGTGATATGTCTTTCATATTATATTTTGATTATTAATAATTATTATTAAGGGATTTCAATTAAAATATCGAGTAAATGTTATTGAAATGAAAAATCAAAATTAGAAACAATATATTCGATAGAAACATTTTAGATTTCCCTTGTAAAAGCCGCTTATCACATTTTAATCATATTAATTATATAATATCTTTGTTTTATGGATCAAATTTAAACGTGTAAGTATTGTGAAGTGATTTAAACACAATTTGACATCTCTATATTTCAAAATTTCACACAATACTTAGTCTATAACTATTCCTAAGATTTTTTTATTGTTATTATCTGCTGACCTCCAGCAACTCTACAGGAATACATTAATGGAATAATACAGGTGTGGTTTACTTTTGACCTATAGTTCAGATATGCGGTAATTGTAGAATACGCTGTAAAGTAATAGACTCTACAGAGTGGCATCGCAAAAATGTATCTTTGGAAATTATTATATTTTATTATTATTTATGATATACTATATGTTCTACATTTTGGTCCGGTAAAATTCACGATACTCTGAATTTACCAATTTTTCAAGTGCCTTTAGAACAAAAATCATGGACCTTGCCATGTTTTGATTTATTCCTAAAAATCCCCATTCATCATAGACGTACGATGTATTTTTTATGAGGGATTCATTTATTTGTTCAAATTTCAATATCATGGGCGTACGACTGTATTTTTATGAAGGATCAATTGTTTTTTAAAAATTCTTCATCCAAGGTATTTTTTGAACAATTTGCAGTGAATTCACTTAAGTTGGCAGCATATGGGAAACTTTTTTATTAATAATTTTACAAAGAAAAGTTATTGTTTATAAAAAGTTCTGTTTGTCTGAAACCTCAAATGCAACCATCCTGTATCGAGATTTCGGAATCATATACGAGGTGTATAAGAAAACATGAGTATATCCAATAGTAAAGTTTGATAACCTTCAAGAGAGATTTGAAAAACTTAAAATTCCGAGGATCGGGAAATTTACCTTAACGCATTTTAATTTTTACTTTAGTTCTGATTAAAGTGGCTCCAGATTTTTTAAATTCGTGTAACCACAATTGAGTATTCAGACTCGTAATTTACTGTTTGGTTCTACTCTCAAAATATTTCTTACTAAAAGAAGTTATTATATATCAAATAACTTTTTTTTACAAATATGCTACAGTGCCCGTAATTACGGAAATTATGTAGTTCGAACTTTCGTAAAAAAATTAACCAATTCTAAATATAATACCTCTTTGAAGAATATTCTTTCTCATCATGCCCACAAAGGAAATGATTACATGTTCTCGCAGCCTATTATTTTTAAGAGAACCTTTACAAACAGTTAGTGCCTTTTTTCTTCACCGAAGAGAAAATATACAGGGAAAGAACGAGCTTTATTCCTCGTAAAACTTCACAATTTTTTAATTCAATTTAAAGAGAAAACTTTACTTTCTAGATCAGTTTGTGCCGAGCCTATGGTATATCCAAGTAATTCTAGCAGTTCCCGAGTAGCCCGATGGACTAAAGCGACACACTAATTGAAGTAATACATTTTTTCAAAGAAACGTTGTAGCCATTGAAGAAAAATCTTATTATGATATAATTTTTTTTTCAGATTTGTGATTAGTCACTGGTAAGTGATTTTTAGTTGAATTTCTCTTATATTTACCTTCGGCTAGCATTACATATAACACTTTCGAGATAAAATAAAGTTGACGATACATTTTTATCTGAAATATTTTAAACAAGATTAATATAGCTCAGATAAATAATGCTACACATTTTAAAATATATTTTTAGTGGTACAGGGTTTTTCATTATATATATAGGGACCCTTCTATATCTCACTTATTATTTGATGCAGATAACAATGTTTCAAATAAGAGTTAAAGGGTTATTAATGTAGTTAAAATTCAACAAAAATATTATACAGGATATCCCCGAAAAGAGGGTCAGAGCCAAAGAGTTTTTTCTTAAATGGGACACCCATATATTTTCATATTTTTAAACTGTTCACTTCAATCCGAATTCAGCAATATATAATTGTTATAGTCTAACCACAGTATAAGAACGAACCAGTAGTATAACTCTTATAAATTTCATTCATAAATTGCCAGAGCTTTTGATGACCTTGAACGGATCGCTTTACGATTCATTTTACCATAGGCGTAGGTGGCATAAGTTTTAAAATGACTTGAACGTGTTAAATGTTCTTTCTTAAATATTGTAGAACAGTACACTGATGAGTGAATAAAACAATAGTCTTATACCAAATATTTATTGTTTTTTTTATATTACAATTTTCATTTTGTTATGATTTTTAAAATTTTTTTGACAAATTTTAATGTGTACCTAATATAGTCGTACCCTGAAGAAAAGTTTCATTAAATATTTTATTGGAAAATTAACACAAGGATGTACAAACTCTGTTGTTTCACTAATATTTATGAGTGATTCAACAATATTATCTTCCGTAGCAGCTTTCTCAAAAGTCATTTGGAGTAATGTTTCTAATAATGAGATGTATTGTACAAAATTTTCATGCGGCATATTCAAGTTTCCAAAAGTATCCTTATTCGTATTTTCATAAGATCTAATACTCTAATACGTCTCACATACGCTGCATGTATGAATTTCCGAACATGTTTCAATTAAATAACCACAAAAGTAGCGAACAAAATTCTTTTCCAATAAATCATTTGTCTGAAAGTCTAGGCATTGCAGTATTTGATGAAAGGAATATTGTTGGAATAGCCTTTTTTAAAAGAAGTTTTCTTTTATGAGGTTGCATAATCATGTCAGGTTAAAAATGGTGGTGCTCATTTTTAAAATAAACGATGGCTACTATTGTATAGAGTTTATAGTTTTGGCATCAAGTCAGGCCTATCGCATGCTTCGAGCCAAACTTTAGCTTTGAAACAAAAACAACAAATTAAATCAATGCATTTTACTAAGGCTCATAAATGTAATATGAAGATCAAATAATAAAGTATTATACTAACAGTTTCTCACCTTTCTGAATCCTTTGGAAAAAGGTATAATTTTCCATCACAATTATAATATTTATTGTTACATCCACGAACTACACACACAATACCCGTTTTCTTCTTTTTAATGGTATCCATTGCAAAAAAATGCTTATAAACTATAAAAATAATACCGAAAACCCGTAAAAATATAAGCTGTAATAAATAATTCGATTCGCAAATTCACCACTGGCAGTTTAGTTGGATCGCAGCGCAGCACTGGCCGCCGGATGAGGTACTCATCCGAACGACGTTGTATTCGTTGATTCGTTCCTATACTGTGGTCTAACCTTAACAGTTCAGAAAATATATTCATTTAAAAATCGTTTTCTGTGGGATGAAAACCAACTATAAACAACGGGCAATGAAAGCATTGTCATATTCAAGTCATATTTGACAAGTAGTTATTTACACCATTATAAAACATTGTATTTGATAGTTTGGAAAATGCGGTAAGTATACAGATGATGAAAAGATAGAAATATTTTCTCTATTTGTAAAAAATAATAACAAATTAGATGCAAGGAGAGAGTTTATGGAATTATATCCAAATCGGCATGCGCCTAGCAAAAATACAACAATGACAACTAAGAACTTTTCTAGGAAAAAACGAACGTGTGTAATTAATGAGGAGGATGATTCTGCATTTTGAAGGTAAAAAAATATATATTTCTTTGGATTTTATCGTAGTTGCATAAGAAGGAATAATTTTTGCGCTACTACTTTTTGATGAATTTACAGCTGACCAATTAAATACTATGATCTGGCACCAAGATGGGGCATCACCCCATAATGTATTAGAGGTGAGAGAACATCTTAATAATCAGTTTCCAGAGTGGATAGGAAATAATGGGAAAAAATTCTATGGTCTCCTAATAGCCCCGACCTAACTTCCTTAGATTATTTTTTGTGGGGGATGCTGAAACTTTGGCGAAAATAACAATCTTGAGACAATTCAGGAAAAGATTCAAGGCGAAATTAATAACTCAAATAATCATGCTGATATTATTTCTAAATGTTTAGAGAATTTACGCCGAAGATACCAACTATGCATTGACAATGGGGGGTCATTTTGAACAATATTTATAGTTTAATTTGGGCTTACTTAGTTTGAGATTACTTTATTTTCTAAATAAATTTGTTGAATTCCAATCGAAAGATTACTATCTTACTGTGTCGTATATATTTTCTGAACTGTTAAGGTTAGACTATAACAATTATATATTGTTGAATTCGGATTGAAGTGAACAGTTTAAAAATATAAAAATATATAGGGTGACCCATTTAAGAAAGAACACTTTGGCTCTGACGCTTTTTTTTGGGACATCCTGTATAATATTTTTGTTGGATTTTTAAAACTACTTTAATAACCATTCAACTCTTATTTAAGACATTTTTATTTGTAACAAATAATAAGTGAGATATGGAAGGGTCCATATATAATGAAAAACCCTGTACAAGCTCCAGTGGTATTTAAACTGTCTAGTTTTTGAGGAAAATTTGATTTTTATGGTTTCAAAATTGTTGTAAAAAGTTTTATAAAGACATTAATATTAACTTGATACTAATACTTAGGTACTATTTACAAGTCATGTCTTAGGAATTTTTTTGTTGATAGTCAGTTGAAAACTATCATCTAAAAAAATATGCATATAAGTTTCACGCTAAATGGTATTGGCTTAGTCCCATTTTGTAGAAAATCATCAACTATAAGATGCAAATGTGCTACAGGGTCGAACTTGAGATATATCTTTTCTCCACTAGGAGTATTGATATCTAATTTAATTTGTACAAAAACAGTGCATTTGAAAATAAAATAACAAATTATGGTACATATTAACATCGCGCCATCGTTAGAAAAATACTTGGGTTTTAAATTTTTGTACAGCGAATCCATTTTAAAGTTAATCTTCGAATATTTCGGGTAACATCAAAAAATATTTTATACAATTATTTTCTTTGTTATTTTGAGAAATGCAAGAACAGAAACTAATTGATGAAGAAAACAGAATACACAAAAAGTTCAAGTGAAATCAAATTTTAAAACTAATATAGTAATCAATATAATTAAATGAAATATATCTATTTTACTTTGTTTATACAGGGTTGGTATTTCAAACAGATATATTTATTACCCTGTTACTCCTTAACATTTCTATTTTACATATACTGCAGGTTTTTGTATACAGTGTGCCTCAAACATATCATTTATTAAACTTTATCACATATTTTACGTAGTTGCTGGAAAATTTCACTCTTAATGCACATTGTATGTTTATTCTATTGAGATCCTGTTAATTATTTTGTACTTAAACAATATTAGTAAGTACTACCAAATAGTGGACGAAACAGGACAACTATAATTTGTATACATAAAAAACAAAAACTAATAATTCCACTACTTTAGAAATAAATAAAATAATTCTAAATTTTATTGCACCTGGCAAAAATTTTACTATTTATCACAAGGTTAAGGCGTGTCCCTATCACCGGACTCTGACCTTCCCGGACCATGATTCCTCTTTGGTGGTGGCTGAAGAGGAAACAGTCTATGTTCACTAGGCCAATAAATAGGTCTATCCCCATCTTCTAGCGATGCTACTGATGCTAACGATGGTACGTATTGCTCTGGCATCCAATCGAACGAAAAAGCACTTGCTTGGTTACTTGGAGTAGCTGTAGGTGTTGGTGGAGTGCTACCTATATACGGACTAAGTTCTTGGTGACATAAATCTGGTACTTTTTGTAAGGTATCAGACCAAGGAGGACTAGGGTTCCATTGATCCATTAATTCACTAGGGTCAACTTTAAGTAAGGTTCTTGGTCTTTCTGACAAATGCGATATCACTAATAACCCACTACTACCTCCTTCGCTGTCAGTAATATCATGGTCTGCAACATCTAATTGTAAATTCTGTAATTCTTTGGGTTTTCTTTTACTGTACGAATAATCTACTGGTTCTGAATCGGCCCTTCGATGGTGATGGTGGTGCTGGTTGTGGTGTGCGTGCGTAGCTGCAGGATGATGCGTTAAATGCGTTTGCAGCGTTGTAGGCATAGCGGTTATATGCGTGTAACCAGTTGAATCATGTGCAGTAGCAAATTCGGGAGTTGTCGTGTGCTCAGGGTAATACAGTAATCGTGAAGACGGTCCTACGTCATAAGTAAGACCGTAGTGCAGTTTGTTTTGTACCGAATAGTAATGATAAAGCCAACTATTCGTTTTCATAACTGCCGCTTCAGCTTCGCTAAGAACTTGGTTAGTGCACACTATGACAGGTTGTTGATTGCTTTCGGAGCTTTCCTTCACCTGTAGGACGCAGTGCATCCAAATCCATTCGCCTGTTCGTCTCTGAAATTGGGCCAGTAAGATGCAAGAACGCTCTTGCTCTGATTGGGTGACTGTAATTAATACATGATTATTGTAATAAGAAAACAAATATGTGTCAATGAAAGAGTAAGCCATTTTATTTTGTCTATTTTCACTGGGGGTTTTCAATTGAGCACTTAGTAGGTTTGGATACATTCAAGAGTTGCCTATCATGTTATTAAATTAATCAGCTCTATGCAGATAAACTCATATGGGGCTACAGCAGCTGGGAAGTCCTAAAACTGTCCTTAGCCATCAGTTCACAAAGTCAATGAAGAGGTGGATTCACTAGCTCGAAAAGAAGAATGATTTACTCCTATATTGGTATTAAAAAACGACAAGAGTTCATCAAAGAGCCAAAATTCACGGAGCTTGATTTGTTTTTTTCTGAAGCCGTCGGTATGATTTATTAAATCGAAAATGGAACTACACAAATCGTACCGAAAGTAGCTATTTTCGGAATGTTTTGTTTTACTTTCGGGATTATTTTTTTACTCTCGGAATAATTTTCAATATCCATGTAGGCGGCCTCAGCAATGACATTTACGGAATTTTTATTATGACATCGCTTGTCAAAATGAATTAGTTGATAGTTCAACTGTATTTTCAATTTTCCGATCCAGAAATGGAAATCGACAGCGAAAGTGACGAGGAAATAATTATTCCACATGAAATCAGTGGAGCTGCTAACTGTTATAATTGTTCAATTGATGTACATAAGTAATATTTATAGAATCCATCCCTATTATTTTTTAATATTTTATCTACTAACGGCTGCAGAAAAAATATTGTACGTAACGCTACCCGAAAGTGATTTTACGGGACTCGCCTACAACTCGCCCTGGAAACTGCCTACTCATCCCGTAAAATATCACTTTCGGGACTTACGTAAATAAGTATTACAAGTCGATTTTCTAATACACATAGATTCAAAAGTTTTGCATCACCTTCTTCGGATGCGAAGGAATTTTTTTGCGCTAACAATTTTTTGTTGGCTTGTTTATCAATGTTTACCATTTCAATATGTTCCATATTTTTTGCAATATACAGATGTTTACAGTTTTTTTTGTAAGATAACATTTTTAGTGCGATCATTTTAACATTCAAGGCATTTGATTTTTACGATTTTAAGTGCAAACATGAATCCGCAAGTCATAAGTGAGATTGACCGTTCAAGAATAGTGGCTTTAGTTGGAGAAGGTCATTCTCAAAGGTTCGTGGCAAACAGAGTCGGCAAAGTGATGTGTCTCGTGTATGGAACCGGTATCTCCAGACCAATTCTCTTCGTGATAGACCTAGAAGCGGTAGAAGGCGAGTTACTAATCAGCGGCAGAACCGCTATATCCACTTAACTATCCGAAGAAACCCGACCATGGCAATACCAGCACTCCAAAGAGACATGAGACATGCGTTGGAAGTTCAAGTATCGATCTCGACATTACGAAGACGAATACTTGCTACAGGTTTGAGGTGTCGCCGACCAATAAGAGTGCCCAGACTACAACCTGAGCACAGAGTTCGCCGACTACAGTGGGCTCAAGAACACGCGGCCTTGCCTGAAGAATTTTGGAATTCGGTGTTTTTTTTTTCCGACGGGACAAGGATTTGTTTGGTACAAGATAGCCATCGAATACGTGTGTGGCGGGATCCAACGAGAGTTGCTCAGCTTGCCCATGCTCGCCCCGTGCCGCCCTTCAGAGGAGGAAGTGCTATGTTTTGGATTTGCAAGGCGGAACGTGGTGCGGCTAGAATGGATTCCAGCCCACTCTGGTTTTGAAGGCAACGATATGGCGGATGCAATGGTTGAGGAATGGGCGGCAGCTCCTTTCTGCGGCCCGGGCCCGACCCTGGGCCTAACAAAACAAAGAATACGCAAGGAGACGAAGAAGTGGCCGAGGAATCAGCACCTCGCTCATTGGAATGCTCTGCAGGGTCCTAGACAATCCAAACTTCTACTGAAGGGATGAACTGATGGACACGCCAGGGCAGCCACTGAACTACCAAGGAGTAGGCTAAGGAAGATAGCAGGACTCCTAACAGGGCACTGCTGTATGAGGAAGCACCTCTACAATCTAGGAGTAGAGGAAAGTTCCCTATGTAGGGGTTGCGGCATGACTGATGAAACGTCAGTTCATGTTCTCTTAGAGTGTCCACACTGGGCTGTATTACGCAGGCGAATCTTCGGAGTCACTGTCATGGCTCCTGGAGACACAAGCAGGCATCGACTGAAAAAGGTTGCGGCCTTTATTGAAGGGCTCGGCTTCATGGATGACTAGGTAGCAGGATTGGCACAATGGGCCCGCCACAGTGGCCTCAGTGTCGGAACCTTGGCTTGAGTTGTCCAGGACAAGGCTCGCCTGCACATTTAGTAGTAGTAGTAGTAGTAGTAGCTATGTTTTGGGCTTGGATCATGTTAAATGATCGCACAGAATTAATTCATGTGGAGGGAACGATGACTGGTGATAGGTATCTCAGAGAGATTCTACATCCTCACGTGAGACTATGGCGTGCAGCTGTTGGCAATTCCTCCGTTTTTATGGACGATAACGCCCGACCTCATCGGACCAGAGCTGTAAATGAGTATCTTGAAACTGAAGGGATCAATCGTTTGAACTGGCCTGCCCTATCTCCTGACATGAATCCCATAAAACATGCTTGGGACATGCTTGCCAGGGCAGTGGCAGCACGCAGAAATCTACCAAGGAGTGTACAAGAGCTTGTTCATGCGGCCCAAGAAGAATGGCGAAATATTCCTCAACAGAATATCAATAATTTGGTAAACAGCATGGGCAGGCGACTTCAAGCTTGCATAAATTCTAGAGGTGGAAATACTCTTTATTAAAAGTTGTCATGCTTAGCCTTTTCTTTGAAAAGAATCAATTTGTATTTAATTTATTTTATTTCTAAGAATACTTTTTATGTTTAAAGCAAGTTTATCATTGGATAATAAAAATTTTTGACAAATATACACGTTTTTTTTATTGAAACCAATTATTTGATTAATCTCTGATCGATTTATAATGAACACATTTTTTTTTCGTAGATTTAGGGTGATGCAAAACTTTTGAATCTATGTGTATATGTTGCGACGCATTATACTGAGTGTTTTAATAAGAAAACTCGACAAAAATAGCTCAAAATAATAATGGTAAACTCTTTATATTTTTTTATTCAAATGGATTTTGAAATAATGACGAATTATACTGTAGGGGATGAATTTTACTAATTTTTTTTGCCAATATAGATCTATTAACAAAAGAGATGAATGCTTTTACAAAAAAAGGTAATTTGAAAAATGGGAAATTCAGCATCTTTTCGGAAAAATTTCACCCACGAAATCTTTCCTATTAAAATTGCAATATTTCAATTTTCTTTTTAATTTCATACTATTTAAACAGAAAAGCATTGAACTAACTATTCTCTCGAGCTCTAAAACGAGATAATTCAGTACTAATACTGTCAGGTATTCTTCCGCAGTTTATTGTGACAATTTCCAAGATTGTATTGATAGAATTTGAATGGCCCTGTAAAACTCGTCGTGCTCGTGATTTTCTGAATATACGCCGAGCATACAATAGGCCCTAAATTCGATTCTGACAAATATTATGAGTCCATTTATTTGGTGGTAGGCAACCTTCTATTGTTTTAATCTTTGTGTTTCTATCTAACACATAATTTATCGATATTGGTTTCTGCTTCTGAAATTCTTATATAAAAGTTACTATCTTATAAAGATTTCAATGTTTTGGTATAGTTATTCATTTATTAGAATCAGTTCACAATAAATACTATTAATTTGTCAAGTTCCTTCATATACATTTCAGTCCAAAAGATCTAGATTTTTGAGAATGCCTATTATACATTCTAGAGCTAGGTATGTAACCAGAGCCAGCTCTAAGCCTTTCCAGGTATACGAGGCGTTGGCGAACAATTATTCGTTTCCTTTGCTTTGACTGTTGGACATAAAGCTTACCTTTGTGTATTGGTGTGATTTCTTAGAGCATAGCCATCGCCCAGGGCCCCAGTGTCAAATTGTAGTTTTAGACTCTGTCTAATAATACTAGTTGTTCGCTGATCCATTCTTTTCTGTCTAAGTATAGTATAATATATTTGTATTACTATTTTGAAAGAGTAAATTGAGTGGTATCAGCTCAAAAGGGATAACTTGTATATTTAGGCGGTTATGTGGCTTTAGAATCCCTAATTTTTTTAGAGGTATGGGCATTAAATTCTCCATTTCCCTCCACGAATTTACTTAAAAATAGGTGAATATCCAGGTCAACACCAGAAATGGTGTCTCAAATTATACATTCCCTCGAATTTAATAGATCTGCATTTAGCGATTGAGATGACGAGGTTGAAATACGTTGTATAATATTGTTAACTGATTTACTCTCTTTTCAAATTTAGACCAAGCAACGGAGCATGCGAGTATAGTATTTTTTGACACAAATCCTGGTAGAAAACGGATGATGCCATTATATAAAAGACATTGCGTACCTAGTATCATTTTGATATGTTTTGGGTCGAGCAAGTCAATCGGATAATTAGGAACCGAGAAAATCAGGAAAAAACGGAAACGGAACGGTTTTGAAAAGTATAGACGTAGAGCAACAAAACGTTTTCGATTTCTATTAAAATAATGTGAAGTCAGCCAAAAACGCCCGAGAACACCGTTAAAAATGACCGAGCGCCGGAAGGTAACGGAGTAGATAGGTAGCGGGGATTAAAGGTCGATTCAAACACATCAGTCCCGTCACGTCACAGTTCCGGCGCCGAACCGAACAATCCGTCATAAAAAATATTCTTTAATAGAAATATCTGGCGGCGCTCACATTTATCCGTCGCCGGACAGTTTCCAAGCAGCCGCTTCTGTGACGGAACGGTACCGGTTCGGCGTCGGAATTGTGGCGTGACTGATGTGTTTGAATCGACCTTTAGTAGACATACTACATAGATAATCGTTCATTTTAAGCGGTGCTTTCGGCCAACTTCGCATTATTTCATTACAAATCTAAAATATAAGTTCTGCTGCTCTACCTTGACACTTTTCAAAACAGTTTTCAAATTAACAATCGCATCCAGACACTTTGAAAATTTTCGTATGAAAAAATTGCAATTGCGATAAAATTACCCGTCGCTTTACGTCTGCGTCTGCTCTTGGTGCATTCCTTGGACCAAGTTTCAGCTCTTGCAATTGAAAAATGACGAAGATATGAGTTTTCAAAAAAATGACTAATTTTCATTGAGATTGCTTCAGTACGTTTTACGCTATATAAAAAAAAACAAAAAATAAGGTTTTTTTTTTCGTTTTGAATGTTTATAACAAATGACTGAACAACATTTGCGTGTCCAAAACATATCAAAATGATACTACGCAATGTCTTTCATATGATGGCATCATCCGTCTCTTACTAGGATTTTTGTCCAAAATATTTACCAATTGCTTGGCCTAATTTAACAATTTTACAAATGAAAAGTAGTGCTCGATATAAAGGTAAAATCAAACCGTTCCATGATATTTTTCTACGGTTCAAAAATCATCGACAATTATTAAAAAAACAACAAGCAACTACTCTCCACTTTTACATAACATAAAATACATACCTCCCAAGTCTAGTGGGGGCATTTACACGATTTTTGTAATACTTACTGAGTCGATGTTTGGTTTGGGCCTCACGCGTGCATTCCCAGTGCAGCAGCCGGTACCAGGACACCCCCTGCAGATCTGAGCGCGGAAAGCCCAGGTAGAATTCGCCGCTGAAACACAAGTGTAACAGTTGTCGTGATTTACGGCATTGGATGTCACCGGCTCTCCCGCGACCCCATGACCTGCACCGCCCCGCCATCACGAGCAAACTTTGATTTATAGCACGAGCGAACAAAGCCCCATAGCACACCGGAGTCTACCTCATAGCGCACCTACCAGTGCCGTGCAACTTCACAGCAAATAATTTCTTTTTGCGTAAATTTAAATCATCTTCATGTGACTTAATTCTTGATATTGTTTAACGTTTACTTTTTATGGGCTATCCTCTTTTATCAATAGAAAACACAAGAAACAACATGGAATAGCGAATGTCTCCTTCACAAGACCATGTATGTATATTGGGGTGGCATTCACTGATGCCTAAAAGATCTATTGTGCCTCCTAAGTTCCTGAAAAAAGTCTCAGACTGTGCAGCTGGAAAAGTGAGAAAGATACTAACGTTCACGACTTTGGAGAAAAGTTGAGAAGAGTTCCACTAATACAAATTCATGTTACCGCTAGATAGCACTACAATACGATCCACCGCAATATGGATGTATGTAAAACCATCAATTGTAATGCCGAATAGAGGTCCTGCTTGTTTACAGATAAGTGGAAGCGTGGACGGTTACTGATAGGCACAGTGTTCGTGTATTGACTTTTTTTTCCAGTTCCCAGAAATCGCAGATCAGTGCTCTCTCTCTCTCGATGGTCAGATTTCAATCCCATCCAGCATGTTTGGGTCCATACTCGTTATTACGCTCAATTTTACGCTTACATTAAAGAAAAAAACATTCAATCTATAACTCGGTGACCAAAAATCGTAATTTATTAAAATACACTTAACGAATTTATGAACTTTCTTCTTATATTTTTTAAGACCCGTTTATATTTTGATGTGAAGTATTTCTACGGCACTGGTGGTTTAAAACAATAGATGAAAAAAGGAAATACGGAACTCCGATCAGCCGATATGCTTACATATATAGATAAATGACTTACTTGGTATCGATATGGATAAACCGCATGTCCATGGAATGAATGGATGTAAATACGTTGGTGGCACCCTGAACGACACACTCCCTGGTTTCAGGCATCGCAACCGGAGTACACGTTGCTAAAAATACTGGTTCGTTTCGGCTACATAGTGGTAAAAAGGAGAGGTATCTTCCTTGAACTAATACTACCTGAAAAATTAATAAAATCTATTTAATATTATTAATTTCAACAATAAGATCATCTTTCTTTGGGGTAAAATTGAAAAATAATAAAGAAAAAAATCTCTGGAATGTGAATAACTTCAATATATCTCGAGGACTTCAAACCCCAAGTACAAAAAGGAGAAATATCCTATTTGAATCCTTTAATATAAGGAATATGCTTAAAGGATGTGAGTTAATTGAGAACATTATACAGGGTGTTTCATTGGGAAAGGGCCTAACTTTAACTGTAGATGGGGATCACGTTGGTGCTTCCAAAAACCTATATTTAATTTGTCTCCTTTACTTCATAACTGAGATACAGGGTGTTTTATAAATTTATCCTATTTCTTTTGAAAATCATAACTTCCGAGTTACCTTGTATATTATTTTGACATTTGGTTCACGTAATAACCATTACCTAGAAAATCCATCAAAAGCATCTCCAAAAATGTAATGCAGGTCCGGCTTAACAAAAAATTTCAAAACTCGTCTTCCCTAAAAACAACACTCTGTATATAGATTTTTTTTAAATGGCTCCTTATAATTAGAAAGAGTAGAAAAAATCGAATCTACCATTTCCTTTTTATTTTTCCGCAGACCATTTTACTACCAATAATTTACCTTCAAAGTAATACTTTATGCACGTTTTGGGGGTTAACAATGGTATCGGAGGGTTTTTTATTTTATTTTTTAGCTTGAAATGAAATCTATTTACTGCATCTAGAGAAGCATCCTAGAAATTCAATTGAATTTGTATGTTTACGAGTACAGACCACTAAAAAATGTGATTAGAAATACTCATTCAATATGTTTCGAATATTTCGAACTCCCTGTATAAGGATATGTATCTGGAAGCTATGCACAAGAGTAAAATACGTGAAATAAATTTATACTGCATGTTTTGTAGGTTAGACTTTCTTCGTTTGGACAATGTTGTTAGAATTTCTTGTTTTCTTTTCAGGTCAATTAATAAAATTAATATAAATCTCTCCGTTTTTTGGAGTTTAAATTTATTTCTCGTATTTTACTCTTGTTATTTTGAATGTAGGAGTGCATAGTTTCCAGATACATATCCTTTATACAGGGTGTTCGAAATATTCGAAACATATTGAATGAGTTTGTCCTAAGTACGGCCCTGTAATCTCATTTTTTAGTGGTCTGTACTCGTAAACATACAAACTCAATTGAATTCTCAGGATGCTTCTCTAGATGCATTAAAAAAACCTCTCTAATACCATTGTTAACCCCAAAAAGGTGCATAAATTATTACTTTGACGGTAAGAGCAATTTAAAAAATCTATGTACAGGGTGTTGTTATTAGGAAAGACGAGTTTTGAAATTTTTTGTTAAGCCGGACCTGCATTATCTTTTTGGAGATGCTTTAAATGGAGTTTCTAGGTAATGAGTATTACGTGTACCAAATTTCAAAATAATATACAGGGTAACTCGGAAGTTATGAGGTTCGGAAGAAATTGGATAAATTTATAAAACACTCTGTATCTCGGTTATAAAGCACAGAAGAAACGTTAAATATAGTTTTTTGGAAGCACAAAAGTGATCCCCATCTACAGTTAAAGTTAGTCCCTTTCCCAATGAAACACTCTCTGTTACTCGATCTGTTTCACAAATAACATTTGCATCAGGAGTATCAAGTATTAATTTCTACTAAGCACAAAAGGATTCGGTGTTTTTGAAAATACCGTTTGGAATGGTTTCAAGTAAACAATAAGTTTCTTCTTCAATACTCAGTTCCGTTAATGTCCAGCCATTTTCAGCTTTCTTGAACTAAAATTAAAAAAAGAGTAACCACTATCACCCCCCAATCAACTACTCTGTTGAACATCTCTGAAATATCGATTAGAATCTCAGTGATGCTGATTTTCTCTCAAATCTCAATCTCAATCGAACAGTACCACCCTGTATATCATTATATACGTGATATGTAAAGTAAGTGGAGGCGCAATCGTGGTAGTACCTAGTAGTGCTGTATGTTATGACGCCTACTTGCTGGAGAATAAACAGACCGGGAATCGAATAGGCATAGGCAATAGGGAATGCAGAATCCGGACTGGCGACAAGGTTATGGAAATTACGCTCTCATTGGAATGCCCATAGCGCCACTCTTTGACCATACTGTCGCAGATAGTGAAAACAATCTCAATGTACGAGTATACAAGGTGATATCGCTTTGTTAGTTCAATTGGAAATATTCAGATTGCATGGATAGTAAACATAGGTCTATCAAAACTATAATTAATTGAATAATTTACCGAAAATATGAAGAAGAAGTGTCTACAAGTGAGGTCTTTTAATCGTAGACAAAATTGAAGGATTCTATCAGCTGATCTATTCAAATTTATGTCAATAGTTTATATAGAAAACATACTGAAAGAAAAGTAAAATAGCAAGAGGCTAGTAGCCAGTCGGAAAAAATTCTGGTACAATCACCATGACCTTGGTGAGTAAACAACTGAAGCAGTCTCCGGTCTGTATTCCTGTCTATTTAAGTGTGGATGGTAACGAAGAGACTGCAGGCTTACTAACAAGAGAAGGTTCCACAGATGATTTTATCGGGCCAGAAACATATTGGCATCTTGTTAAGTTTTGCCAAATGAAAATTGAGTACCTGGACTGAATAAGAACACTTTTAAACTTCTAGCATAATTTATGTCAACAAACAATTGTTAGCTATGACCTACGTTGTCAAATTGGTCTTTCAACAGATCACTGTCATCTGAATCTGCATGGCTGCGGTTCGAATCATTCGCTGTAGAGGGTCGAATAGACTCACTCTCACAATCCTAACATACTTCAACTATAAAGAAAATGTTTGATTTTTTTTCACATTGCTCTTCCATTTCTCATTGTTGCCTTCGCAGTTACATTTCGTTACATTTTTATTGGCACTCTAGGTCTTTTTGATCTCTACAGTCTCCACGGTGTTAATAGTTATTTAACCAACAAGTGTATTAATTGAAATGTACGTTTGGTTGCCTACACCACAGGTAACTATCAAAATAAATATAATGTATAAGATGAGCGTTGGGTTGCTTGTAGAAAAACAGTTGATTAATGTCAGTGGCGTAGCGTGCCATCTTGGCGCCTGGGGCGGGAGACCCCTTTTGCCGCCCCCATTCTATAGGTGCTTAATTAAACTTAAATTTCACAGGCAATGAGGTAATTTTTATTGAAGGTAAAATAGGATGAGCGGTTTTACAAGCAGATTCTACGGGCCTTACGACCAGCGAAGTCAGAAATAACTTTGTCAAAATCAGTATTAACAGCCAATTCTTGTTCAATCGACAATATAGCCAAGTTTGATAGTCTAGCGGATCTCATAGTAGATCTGAGGTAATTTTTTATTAGCTTCAACTTCGAAAAACTTCTCTCACAACTTGCAACACTAATCGCCAAAGTCAAATATATGCGAATCAAGATGGACTATATATTTGGAACCGAAATTCCAAGATTCAGTTTTTGAATGAACTGGAGGAACTCCAGTGGTCATTTACCACTTATATCTTCCTCTGATTCAGAACAGGAAACAAACTGCTGGAGACATTTTGCCGCCCCCGCGGACTGCCGCCCTCTCCGCCCCCACCCACGCTACGCCACTGATTAATGTAAATCATTAATAGGGTTCATTAATGTATGATTTTCTCTAATTTTGAAAACGTTAATAGCATATGTTAATACACGGTCGACGGAGAAGAAAAGATTATTTACTCCATATAAAAGTTTGCAAAAATATATAGGGTGTCCCATTTAAATTCAAAAGGTACTTAATTATTAACAACAAAAGTCAGTTGTTGCTCTGACACATATTTCCATCTTATTCGCGTAGTCGACTATTGTTATTAATGTGAATATGTAGGTGTAACATGTGGGGCAATAGTATGTATTCCATAAAATATTAGTAAATCCTCTCTAATTTATTCATTCAATTTCTTCAAACCTCGTACACTTATTTAATAGTGACGTCGGCTGGCTATATTTGGTTGACATTTTCTTATAAGTACAATCTTCATTTTATAATTAATTTGAATACCTATAACCTCACAACGTTTTATTTTTACATTTCATTAACTTGTAGTGTATCCCACGGTCTGAACCGAACCAAACGTAGATGATGTTACAACTAATGGCCGTTCCAATTTCCTCTCATTCTAAAAAGATCTTGTTCAACGGTTGTATTCTCGATGAATGTATAAATAGACCACCCAGTACCATTTATCAGCGCTAACCATAAACTAAACCATAAATGGTTGTGAAAATGGGTCAGTAGTCACTTCCAAATGGTGTGTGTATGTGTATAATCGATTGAATAGGGTCGTTTACGTGTTTATGGTGTCATGTAAGCGTACGGCAATTTGTAAGGAGTGTTTAATAATATTTAAAATAAATCCATTTTTTTTTTGGTAAATTTCTTGTTATTTTCAATTGAAAGGGATATTTATTTCCGCGGCAAGGTCGCTGGTATTTATACATGGTGTAACAAAAAGTTATGTCATAAATTAAACCAAATATTCTGAGGCTAAAAATAACTTGATTGAACCTAACTTCCCTTAGTACAAATATGCATACAACAAAGTTACAGCCCTTTGAAATTTGCAAATTTGTTATCCACTAAGCCCTCCAGAAGTTTAGTGTATTCTGTATCTGTATCTGTACGGTAGGGAGGGTGAGTGTAGGCTCACAGCACTTAGGCCACATGTAACCCATTGTACATGCTCCCGAGGAGTCGTCCTCCTAGGTCATCGTCCATCCTGTTCTTCCCAGGAAGGTGGACAGGTCACTAGGAGACGTCTCCTTTATATCGGCAGGTGTAGGCCAAGACTCACCGAACACACACTCTCTTATTGACGATAACTCCGGACACTCGCATAAGACATGCCTGATAGTTTCATCTTCCCGTTCACACATCCTGCATGGAGGTGTGTCTACTAGTCCCATAGTATGGAGGTGTGTCCACCAGCCCCATAGTATGGAGGTGTTTCCATTAGCCCCATAGTATGGAGGTGTTTCCTTAGTTGACAGTGGCCAGTCAGAAATCCTACTGTTAAACGTAGGTTTTTCCTGGTCATCGCCAAATATTCCTTCGGTGCCAGCTTCCCAGGGTCGCCCAGGGTGATCCTGGCAAGACTGCATCCTTTGATTCCATCCCATCTCTTAAGGGATTGAGCATGGGTGTAACGTACGACTGGGCAAATACATGGGAAGAAATTCATAAAAGAACCATCAGAAAAAGTAGCGAAAGAACTGCTCTCAATGAGCAGGAACAAACTGCGCACCACTACGGGGCTACTTACGGGACTCTTTCCCACAAAGGAGCACCTAAACAAAATAGGGCTGTACAACGGAGACCTTACATGCAGAAGATGCAAAAAGGATACCGAAACAGCTCTGCATATACTATGCAACTGTGAGTCGCTGGACCACAGAAGGCAGAAACTTTATGGTAGAACCCAAATGACTCCAGAAGACTTCTACAATCAACCAGCTAAGAACCTGTATGAGCTAATACAGGGAACGGATTGGCTGAATAGGTTGTAGTCAGAGCACTGGGAGTATCCACAATAAGCCCAGGAGGCTGAGGTGGTACCGGCGAAAGGACGGCTCCGAAGGGAAAAAAAAACAAAAACGTTTGGCTAGCTCCGCAATTGTCGAAGTCGTTAGACCGTAGGTGTCACTGGGTCCTAAAATTTTTAGTCCATCCGCTTCCCTGGCTAAAGCGATGCGATTAACTTTACTCCTGTTGTGCCCTTTAACCCACCTCAGGATAATATTCTTATCTGCCGAGGCGTTAGCTAAATCTTGGTGGTACCCTAGTACTATCCCCGATATAACACGTTGTCTGTTCAAGGCTAATAGGGCTTGTCTACTATCAGTGGAGATTGTTATGTTTTTTCCAGAAATTCTTTTTCTGGTTAGTTCTTTTGTGAAAATTGGGTACAAGCATAAATTTTGCTATTGGTGAGAATTGACGCTTTATCAGGTCTCCTAACTCCTTGCATGCCTATTTTTTCAAAAAAATATAAACTTTACTTTTAAAACGACTTTAAAAATCATAAAATTTGAAAGTCCGCCAAAACGCGCTTTACGTCATAAAGATGGCTGTGACGTCATTTGTTTACGTTTTTATTCGTATATCACGCTCTGAGTTCTTGTGACCTAATTTGTTTCTGAAAGCTTTAAAAATGGATAAAGTCGAAAAAAGCTTTGGATTCCAAGTATTGCATTGTTTCATAGTGTAATCAACGTCTATTAAAACTCCAGACAAAATATTTGTTACTTTACCTGGTGGCGCAAGCAAACATACACTTAAGAGAAGGGCATTATGGTTGCAAGCTATGCGTCGAAACAAAGATGATATTTCGACAAATACTACTACTTTTGTTTGTGAAGACCATTTTAATCTAAGTACCTACTTGTATGCTGGTAATTTTTATTCTTAAATAGTTTGAGGTTATGTACCTATATGTCTAGGAATCAACCACAAAAACATTATATTCTCACGACCACACATCGAAATATGGTTGGTATATATTATATAAACAAAACATAGTTTAAATCGTACTTACGATAATGCTTTAACTCCTCATATTTTCTCTGCATTGAAGCAGCTGTTTGAGTTCATAAATTCAGCAGTATAATAATGAGTCTACTTTGGGCAAGTTATCAGTTTGTGCTTTTACAAAACCTTTGCTATCCATATCTTTACTCACAAAATATGAAAGAATCGTTACTGAACACTGAACTAGTAAATAAAATATGTTTTTCTAAGAGTTTTAAAAGATCCTCGGAAATATCGAATATTTATGTCCACTTTCCACTTTATGTTGACTTTTATAAATAAAAAAAGCACACACAAACACGTCATGGTCTCAAAAATGATATTTTTACGTCTATGAAGCAATTAATAGTTGATTAAAATACAACATAAACACTACAGAACTACACAGAATGCAATACCGGCCGTATTGACAAAAGTAAACAAACATGAGATATGACATCACACGTATCATCGGTAGCGTTCGGAAATCCTCGGGTGTTGGTCGGAAAGTGCATTGAAATTTCAATTTTATTTTAAAATTTTCAAGTAATTTCCAATAGAATCTGGTTTATTTCCTATTACTAGTAATTTTTGATTTCAACTTTACTATTATAAATTAATATCTAAGCAAAATATGATATATGCGTGTACTCTATTGAGATACCAGCCAGTTCTGTTTGAACCACGCTGGTATTGTTTCCCCTTCCCCCCTTAATCCTTAGTCTTAGTGCTCTGGAGAAAACTCCACATCCTGAGCCTTCTTTCATTTTTGAGCCATCTGTATATATGCGTATTGCATTTGCAGCATCTGACTCTGTGCTCTGTTTTATTTGTATTTTGTAGTGTTTATTAAACACAAACCTGGGTTCGATTGCATCATTGGCTGCCTGCAACAGAGATAGCGCAGTAAAGCTTCCTGCCAGTGAAGCTTGGATATTAAACCAATGATATAATAATAGTAAACTGGAGAGGTGGAGAAAAAGATTCGAGGAAGTGGAGAAAAAGAATAAAGAAATCTAAGACATGTAAGAAAGAGGCCCCATGTAAAATTCATGTTCAGGTAGCACGAATATAATAGACTTTCGGGTGATTCAATAAGGGAAACGAGGCACCATATCTTGGAAACTGTATGTCCTAGAGTTTGGGAAAACTGAAAAAAAATGATTAAAATTTTAGGAGAAATGGCTGTCGAAATTTTCGTGGTGAATTTGATAGTAATAATGCTTTGCTGTGTGCGGCTCAATTCTTCTCCAAACAATATCTCCTAGTGTATTCTATTTAGAAGTAGTTTTGTTCATGCTTATTTTCGGTTTCCCATGTCCCATCTTTGCAATTATTGAATACTATTGTGCCATAAATATAATGACTGGTCTATAACGCCTGTCCGCAAATGGTAATATCTGAAATGTGTTGCTGGCTACGTGATGACATTGTTAATTTAATTAATACCAACATTAACAACGAACCCGTTAACTTTAGATATATAATCTAGACAATGATCTGAAATTTGTTATTAGAGAAATAATAAACGACTAACCAAAGCTGCTATTAGTGTATATTTCAAGAACTATAAAGCATGTTACATGTCAAGATATAGGTTTAGAAATATATTGGGCAACAGTTGATTTCTAGAGAACAATATCGACATGTTTTATAATATATCGCTCGGCTATGTATCGTATAATTTGAATCTATGAATTTTGTGTTTGTTATTTCAACACTTTCGCAATTTCTCGAAATTTATTTGTTGCTCTTTGGCAATAATTTAACTAGGACTTTCTCAGTTCTTCAGTTTAATTCAAATTCATTTCGTTCAAGATCACATTTGAATCATTCCTTAATAAAAAGAAGAGATAGTTTAGTACGATTGCCTATAAAGCGAGTTTTTTAGTTTTTTTTAACTGTAATTTATAAATGGAACACCCTATATAGTATTATCATCGGTCCTTTACAGGTGTACAAAGTTTGATTTGAATGTGTTCGCTTTAACCAACTAAGCTACGGCGCTAGCTACTGTATTTGCTCTAGTAGAAAGTTTCAAACAATAACCGTGTTAAAAACGATATAACTTCATGAAATTTTTTATAAATTACGCTCAAGATATATATTTTATTATTACATTGTATTAACATCGGTCCATGACGAGTGTTCAAAATTTCGAATTAATCTGTTCGTTAAAAGGAGTCATAAAAATCGAGATATAATAAATTGTCGAATTTGGTGGTCCTATTAACTCCCCGATATGTTTATACACCATTTAGATTACGTTTTTATTCCCGATATATCCTATTTCGATGTAATTCGCCGAGTTGATATATTTAAATTTATGTTTACAACCATCTCATAGAGATAGCGCTCGTATGGCTCTTCTCACATTGTCACCTACATGCTTCGGATCTTCCAGGTAGCACTACTTGTCAAAAGCCTTAATGTATGCACTAACTTTCGTAGAAACAACCGTATGTAGTAGCTTCTTGTTGTAAATAACGATAGCAATAATAAAGTCTATTGTAAAACTGCGTCTAGACAGGGCAGTACTTTATTTGATACTAAAGGGAATTGAAACATTAAAATTAACTATTTCAAGGACCCGCATACACATGAACGTTAGAAGTAAGACAATATTTGAAAAATACTTTAGCTTTGAATGGAAAAGTAATACAGATATTCAGAGATTTTTTGACCTGCTAGGTTACCAGATTCAACCCCATTTGGGATAACTTGAAAGAGAATGTATACAAACAAGGGTCGTTTGAGATGGGATGGAATCAAAAGATGCAGTCTTGCTAGGACCACCCTGGGCGACCCTGGGAAGCTGGCGCCGAAGAAATATTTGACGATGACCAGGAAAAACCTACGTTTAACAGTAGGATTTCTGACTGGTCACTGTCAACTAAGGAAACACCTCCATACTATGGGGCTAGTGGACACACCTCTGTGCAGGATGTGTGAACAGGAAAATGAAACTGTCAGGCATGTCTTATGCTAGTGTCCGGAGCTATCGTCGATAAGAGAGTGTATATGTTCGGTGAGTCTTGGTCTACACCTGCCGATATAAAGGAGATGCCTCCTAGTGACCTGTCCACCTTCTTGGGAAGGACAGGATGGACGATGACCTCGGGAGGATGTACAATGGGTCACATGTGGCCTAAGTGCTGTGAGCCTACACTCACCTTCCCTACTCTACAGACACAGATACAGAAGGGCCGTTTACAAACGTCCAACATTGTTATTACGGAAACTGATTAGAAATGTGGTGGGTTGACTAAAGGTGGGAGTAGAGTATAATAGGCCAGTAGGTTACAGGGTCCCGGCTTGGGATCTCTCAAGGACACCACAACGTCAATTTTTGTTTTCAGGCAAAACCAATAGACTGGAGAATATGGCTTAGATACGATTATATGCGATAAACGAGAACATTATCACCAGATAAGCCTGTGACTATCTCTGTTACGGTCTAGCCAATTTCCTCTTTTCATAAATATCTGGTGGAAATAAATGAATGAAATGTCATAAAGTACAAGCTAGTGTATACAATAAAATTGCAATACTTAATTTTTCATCTTAACTTGTAGCGATGCAAATATCTGTTGAAAACATCCGTTTCAATTCCGAGTCTGTTTAATCAAGATACGAACGGTGTCATTTACACTGTTAATGTCGCTAATATTTATTATATAAGCACAAAATGGTAATACCGTTTATTATAAACAAGCATTAATCGTTTCATAAAGTATATTTCTATGAAAGGTATGTCTGCAGATGAAAAATTAACGATAGCGTAGCTTGAGTGGTTTATAACTTTAGTTATAATTGTTATTCAAGTTGGATTTGACAAAATTATGAATGCAGATAGACATGTCTATTAAATAACTTAATTATTATTACTTAACTGATTCTTAGATACGCGCGTGTAGTTTGTTATAAATTTATGTTCACCCGAGCTAGCTGTTAAATTATATACACTCTGTTCATTTAAAAAGGACCCACCTTTAATATTTCAGAAATGCGATATATTTGAAAGAAATACGTAAACACGTTAACTAAGTTTTTAGCGCCATCGTCCCAAATTTCTCTGCTCAATATTCAACCATGTACTAAGTTCTGCTTCAATCTACATATAAGATGTTGGAGATCCATAAGCTGCAATATTACACCTTCTAGTAATATTCAATATCAATTATTCAGGTTTTCCAAAGATGTAGCAAAGTTTGGAAAGAGACACAGTAGATTTCTGTTTTGTTTTTCCAAAATATATAAGATATTTAGATTTTATGATAATTTTTGCCAGTTACTTACATTCTGGATGATAAATTTTGTCTGTGTTAGAACTATTGTTAAGATTTGATTCTCCATACAGTTTATATGCATAGGTTTTTGGCGATGCTTCATTATCAGCCGTCTAATTATATAAACTTATTGATAGTAATAATATGGTTTGCTTTCGATAACAACACAAAATTGTATCTCTTTCTTTGTTAAACGTTAGCACCTCTCCATGGAAACTGGAGAAAACCCAAGTATACTAGGGAGGGATCTAGCGATGACCAAGTTGGACAACTGCAAATACATTGAACTTTCAACTTTGCTTTGTTATTTTTTTAAAATATTATCCTGCAACACCACTGGCTACTATTTAGAAAGATATCGAGTCTATGGTACCTAACTATTCTGAGGTGTGGGTGGAAACACTACTGCTGTACTAGGTGGGCCAAAGTTACAATACTACATAGTGAAAGGCAGATCCGCATCAGCCGTTTAACATACAAGGTCCATCGTTTATTTATACCATACAGGGCAAAGCGAGAGTTTCTTTATTATTGATCAATTTTAATGTAATATGTACTTTATCGCCAAGACAACGGACACGAGACATTGGTACTGCTGTGAATAAAATTAATTATGCTGGGCGATCATTTCTGCGTGTTAATAAAGGCGCTCCCACATTTTTATTTTATTTCTTCGGGCAACTATTTTGTGAGGTCACATTTGGGTTTCAACAATTATAAATAAATCGTAACAAGATGTACTGTTTTATGGGAAAAGTGAGGATTGCCTATGTTTTTTTTGAGAAAATTTTGATTCTAACATGATGCAGATTTATAATTTGTGAAACTTCTCGAGTAATTATGTGTAGTTTGCTATTTATTTAATAACTAATGATTGTATTGTAGATAGATTCAAAAATTTGCATCAAATATATGAATAATTACCTCCCATTTTTAATAAACGGATATTTTCTACTTGCCTTTTGGTCTCCAAATCTCATTTGTCGCCTAGCATTCCTAGAAACATTCATTCTACATAAAAACAGCCGAATTTCATCACTTGGATTATTATTGGACCCCGTATTTACTGGCCGTCCCAATTCACATTGGATTGCTTGGTGATCTTGCTTATCTATAATATCATACACACTATCTCCATGGATTAAAAGGTCCTCCTGAAAAAAAATTAATTCATTAGGTACATGATTAAATAGATTGCATTCCCGGAAAGAGCGCGGAGTTTCCACCGAGGTATTGTATTATTAAAATTATTATTTCTTCATAAATACATAAATGTAGTGAATAATTCAAATCCAGCATGACATAATTTTTGATTTTTTTTGTATAAAAAAATATTTTTCATCTTTATCCTTGAAATTATCTAGATTATACAGTAAGAATTCTCCACAGGAGTGATGTGCGACAGTGCGACTGCCACTCGCCGAATCGCATCGTCTAAACGTGCCTTAATGATTATTTTTATCGTGAATGATTGTTGTTGTATACGCTTGACAAAAGTATATTTCATTGCATAACAATAAACATACACAAGCTATAACCTTTAGTGTCACTAAACAATAATAACCGGTAACATTAATAATTGGCTTATTGATAGGTTTTTATATTTGGGCCAATACTCTTGTACTATCCAAATATGATTCATAAGTAATCAGCCTTACTTATATATTTGATTGCGACCTTAACCATTTACACTCTTTATCGGTTATAGTTTTACTATTTTTACAATTGTCGCCAGTGACGTTGTGATATTGGGATTTTTAAAGGCGGATTCGATAATCGGATGAGAATTGAGACTGAAAGGGAGCATAACGTTACGTTTAGCTCAGCAGGTTCTTAACTTCTATTTTTCTACCTATTCTATCAACTTTTGTCTATCCTATGCTTCGCTTTGCCATTTCTGCACTATTACTCCTAGATAATCTTTTACTGCATCCAAAATTTTTTGCCTCTCCTTTTACTACCTATTCCGCCACTCTCCTCTTCAGTTTCCTTCTCTAGGTAACATAATCTGCATCCTAGTGTTCTGACTACAACCCATTCAGCCAATCCGTTCCCTGTATTAGCTCATACAGTTTCTTTGCTGGTTGATTGTAGAAGGCTTTTGGAGTTTACTCAAGAATAAAATACCTTTAAATTTGACAATATCGAAATATAGTATTAAAAAAAGTTGACCAAATCAGAAAACTACGTTCAAATATGCAATTGCATCCATTTACATTGGAAAAGTAGGTTTTGTACTTTTTTAATATTGTTTCTATTTTCTTAATAACGCTACCATATTTGCGTAAAATTCTAACGCATTCTGACAGTTACTGTCAAACATTTGTAGCTATCAAACATTCATTAGTTTGTTAGAGCTATATTATACGTAACTATAGTCTGTACAGAAAGTACGAGGAGTAATAAACCCTAATTAAGTATGCAAAACCTTTTCAGGGAGCACCATGAAATTTTTGATAAATCTCTTACTTTAAATTACATTTTTTCCTTAAATCTAAAAACCAGGTAGATCGACCCCGTATTTGTTTCAGTTGTAGCAAAATTTAGGGTTTCTTCATTGTTAAAGGATTAGCAGATAAGCAATAACGCAATGCAGTGGTGTGTATTTTGGGAAAAAAATACGTTTTAAATTATAATATAATAAAAAATGAAAAGAAATAATTATTGGAATACATTTATTACTTACATTTTATTCTATATCCGACTCGGAAGAGGAAGAATCGTTGTTGACATTAATAATAATAGGGTCGATTAAATCATCACAAATATTGTCAATTTTCAACATATTTGCCTCTACTTTGATAACATGCTCGATACAGTTTGTCCAATTTTCCTTACTAACATGACTTACAGCACTCTCAAACAATTTCACAACATCGTTTATTTTAAAAGTAGTATTTTTTTCCAACTTCCCCTTTTACCTGAGCCCATATTAATTCTATGGGATTAAGTTCACAATGATAAGGGGGAAGTCGAAGAACTGATATACCACGAGAAGAAGCCATTTCTTCTACAATGTAGGTTTTGTATTTATTCTTGTTCATTTTTGCAATTCTGTAAAGTTCTTTCCTTAGTGGATCTTTTGGAAACTTAATATTTTTCGAAATAAGCCACTCCAAAAGCTCTGCTTTACGCCAACGACTTGTGGGCAATGCTTCTCGTAACCGTGAATGGTAACTTGCGTTGTCCATAACAATAACAGCCCCTTTTGGAATCAGATCCAACATTTGAACAAACCATTCCTCGAAGACATCCCCATTCATATCTTCGTGATAGTCCCCCGTGCGTTTTGAAATAAAAGTTAATAGTCCTCCATCAACAAAACCTTCAGAACTTCCAACATGGACAATGATAAGTCTTTTTCCTTTTCCAGATGGTGGCTGCAAACCTAACGACAAACCTTCCACGAATGCCTGCCTTCCGCTTTTAATGTTTTCATCTTGCCAAGATTTGGAAACTGTATATCCAGCATTTATACACACATTTATACAAAAATATATAAAATAATTATTGTTACAGATTAGTTTGTTTTCTATTATGAATAAACTGTGTTGCCTTTCTTTATCAAACTTACCAAAATTTATGTACCTCTATCACTTTTTTTTATTAAAATTAGTACATCCCGTTACTTCTGACCTAAATCGTATATTCTTTAGAATAGCTGCAACTCTTTCGTTCAATACAAAATGTACCTTACGGTATACCCTCTTAAAATATATTTTGGTACGTCTATGAAATCTACTTAAATGAATGATTTATTACTCCTCGTACTTTCTGTACAGACTATACAGTAAAATTTGCATTGTTATTGTATCTAGAAATACATTTCAAAAAATAATATATTTTTTTCATATAAATAGATAAAATCGTATATTTGAACGTAGTTTCCAATCCTAATCAACTTTTATTCATAACATTTTTCGACATTGTCAAATTTAAAGGTAGTTTATTCTTGAGTAAAGTTCATATTTTTTGAGAAACCTCGTATAATACTAAAAAAATTGATATCTGATAATTGCATTTTAGGTTTTAGATCATCATGCAGAACTTTTTATGAATTATAAGTTTTTTTTTTTCTAAAATTTATAATAAAAAAGTTTCCCATATGGTGCAAACGTAAGTGGACACATTGTATACTCGTCAAATAAATTTATGTCATTCTCTCCTAACCTAACCTAACTTGAACAACAACAATATTACACTACAAACGTCTTAATTACGAAGAATTAAAGTTGAAATATGTATCATTTCGGTTGGAATAAGGATGAATATGCTGATGGGATGCTGGACATATTAATAAGTCGAAAAAATGCACAGTCACCCATGTTGATGACATAGAATCGGTCGGGGTTTTAAAGTCATAAAGTCACAGATATAAATCCGGAACATCGCTTGTCAGTTAAACCATAAGGTTCCCTACCGACAAGAGACGTTCTATACAGGGCAATCAAATTATAAAGATTATATATCTGTATTTAACTACAATCAAATATGCTTGTCAAATTTTTATTGTTTTCGTTTGCATGAAGAATGTTTATATGAACTTGTACGTTAAGTTTGGCAAAACTCCATCTTGTTGCTGCTTTATTGGCTTCTGTTTCATTCAATAATCCGCTTCCCAGAAGCCTCATCCCTGTTTTCCTAGTACAGCCTGTATTTAGATCCTTGTCTCATCTGTGTACCATGCAGATGATGTTTCACAACCTGGCCCCTCTTGGTATAAAACCCATGTCGTTCCTACATATCCCAAGGTATAACTTTTATCTGGGATAACTCCTGAATACTTTACTTCGCTAGAAAGCATTTCGTAGTGATGTCTTGCATTCCTCATTCAAATTATTCGTTTTGGTTGCTATATAAATAGTCTATAAATAATTTATTCTATTTTATAACTTCATAAATATGATTCAATTTCACTAAAATGTTCTTTATGTAACACAACGTTCCGTAATCTGTGTGAAGATCGAAACCTTGGCATTACTTTCAAATCAGATTAATAAGTTTAATGTAAATTTTTATGATATACTAATTTCAATTTATTCACAGAGATTTTTATTATTTTATCAATCCCCATAGTTACGTTAATTATAGTTTTTTGATTCACCCTGTACGCAGATTTTCAGAAAGTCATTCCTTCAATGATTTATTGCCTACCTTACCTATTATAATGGATCCATTTATTCCATTCATAAATTAGAGATAATCAAATATGATTTTGATAAATTAAGCTCACTCTTAAGCTTAGAAAGCTCAAAAAGTTCGCTCACCTGTAAAACACTCACCATGGAATGGCCCAGGTACTCTGCAGCATTATCCGATATGTACAATAATTTTCCATTTTGTGTCATCATCATTAGAAAACCGCTTAACGCCTGAAACAAACAAAAAAACAAATTTTAGTGGGTGTGAAATTTTATCGCGGAAATACAGTCCGCCTATGACGTGGTTTTCAAATGAACTGACTTAAATAAAGTGTCAACATGGCCTTATTTCCTGTATTGTTATCCATTGATTTTATCTCTTCGGTCGCATTTATCTATTATATTCTGGCTAATCTTCTGATATAAAGAAATTTGAATATAAAAGAACCGTCAAACTGACTGGTTTGAAATGTTATTAATGTTCACATTTTCTTGAGATGCCCAATGGTATTATCGTAATCTTTTACAGTTATTTTTATCCTGAATATCATCTGTTCTCGTGATATTTCGTCAAAAACGCTAAATAATTCAACATAAATGACCACAATGATCTTAATCTGATTATACGGGGTCACACAAAAAGATTCAGAGATATAAAATGCGACTCAATTACTTGTTTCATTTAAATATTAAATTAAATTTGAATATATCACGTTTATACAACTAATTACAGTGTACCAGTAAACATCTATGATATGTGAGTGATAACGCGATGATCTCATATGCAGAGCATTTCAATAAAGACCATCCATCCTTCTGATTGACTTTTCACTTATGTGTAGGGGACAATCCAATAATGTATAGGGTGTTCCATTAAAAAAATTGGGGTGACCATAAAGTTGAGGTGGTTAAAGTTATAACGATTTTTGAAGTATATTCAGAATTAAGGGGGGGATAGTTTTCATTGAACTGCTCTGTATACAGGGTGAATCACGAATAAGTGTGGCGTATCAAAGTTATATTTTTTCTTATGGAAGACCCTATATTTGATTGCATTTTCTGGTTGCACCCAAAAAATAAAGTACTGTTTCATAATGGTTCCCTATACCTAAATTCAGAGGGTTCCGAGTTAGGCTGACTTTTTTTAAAATGTGAACATTTCCAAAAAAATTAATAACTCATTGATATAATAAATTCTAGCGAATTTCCTCTCACAGCTTATTATCGGATATTCGTAGAATGTATTCCACGATTGAGTACTAAACATCTCTTTACAGGGTGTTCAGAATTATCAGTTGAATTATTAGATCATTAAATGTGTTATAACGGGCTTATTTCAAATGGAACACCCTGTATTTCAATAATTCATCATATTCAAAAAAATGTCCTCTTTCGAATGATATAAGGGTGTCCTATACCTAGGTACTATACTTTTCACGCAATTTACAATTTTCTTAAATTGTATAGTAAATTGATTTTAAAACATCTGCAATTCTCTCTAAATTTCATACTAATTATCTTGACAAAGCTATTGTGAAGAAAAACAGTGAAGCTGCTAATAAATATGCACACTTATTGTTCCTGAGGTACACTAACTCTTTTTTACCGATAAGTATTTGAGTACATAATAAAACAAAAACACATTATTAATAAAGCAAATACATAAATACTACGAAACGAACAACAAATTATTAAAAGCAAAAATTGGAAAATAACTATAATGGATGCTCGAAATGCTTGTCATCTTATGCAATGCAGCACGTGATTCTGGCTTCAAACTATGTACTCACATTATTCATACATACCGGGTGTTATAGACGCGAAAGCGTCCGAAATTATTAATTTCATATTGTAGGATATTTTTATTATAATCCTATTCGAAGAAATCCATCTTGGTCAGTTCTGGTGACCTAGCTGGCCAATTACAAGGACTTCCCCTACCTATCCATTTATGTCTTAATTTTCTAGTAAGGTAATTCCTAACAGCACGAGAAAAGTGAGTGGGAAAAGTGATCTGAAGCTACGTCTAATTGTAACCACATTTTATTTCTGATGCTAAGTGGTAGGTTTTCGAAAAGGATCTAAAAGATATTTTCCAAAATACTCAAAAATTTTCTTCTGTCCAGGTATCCGTCAAAAACATACGGGCCGATAACATATATTAACCCACAATCCCTCCCCAAACGTTTACACTCATCCGTGTTATGGCTATTATAGTAATTTTTCATTTATTGCTTTTAATAATCTGTTGTTCGTTTCGTAGTATTTATGTATTTGCTTTATTAATAATGTGTTTTTGTTTTATTATGTACTCAAATACTTATCGGTAACAAAAGAGTTAGTGTACCACAGGAACTACAAGTGTGCATATTTATTAGCAGTTTCACTGTTTTTCTTCACAATAACTTATTCAAGATAATTAGTATTAAATTAAGATAGAACTGCAGACGTTTTAAAATAGATTTAGCATACAATTTTAAGAAAATTGTAAATTGCGCGAAAACTATAATTCCTAGGTATAGGACACCCTTATACCATTCGAAAGAGGATATTTTTTTGAATATGATGAATTATTGAAATACATGGTGTTCTATTTGAAATAATCCCGTTATAAAACATTTAATGATCTAATAATTCAACTGATAATTCTAAACACCCTGTAAATAGATGTTTAGTACTCAATCGTGGAATACATTCTACGAATATCCGACTATTGAGCTGTGAGAGGAAATTCGCTAGAATTTATTATATCAATGTGTTATTAATTTTTTTCGAAATGTTCACATTTAAAAAAAAGTCAGCATAACTCGGAACCCTCTGTATTTAGGTATAGGGAACCATTATGAAACAGTACTTTATTTTTTGGGTGCAATCAGAAAATGCAATCAAATATAGGGTGTTCCATAAGAAAAAATATAACTTTTATACGCACCACTTTATTGGAACATCCTGTATATTTCAAAATAATTTTAAAATGTAGCCTATATGGATGTACAAACTACCAAAGTGACAAACATTTCAAATTTTTTACCGTTTCGCCATAAACCTCCGTCCCGTTAGTCGTGATTCACCCTGTATATGTGTATATTGGGGTGACCTAACAATTTATTAGGTTGATATACAAAATAAAGTCATCAGTCAACACAGCCAAATACCTGGGAATTACATTAGATGCGGGGGAAGCTGGAAATCCCATGTCAAAAAGAAAAGAGAAGAATTAGGGCTCAAATTTAGAAAAATGTATTGGATACTGGGACGAAATTCCACTATCTCTATATACAATAAATTGCTAATATATAAGCAAATCCTAAAACTTGAATGTACTTATGGAATTCAGCTTTGGGGCTGTACCAAAGAAAGCAACACCCAGATCATACAACGATTTCAAAACAAAATTCTGAGGAATATCACCAAAGCTCCTTGGTACTGCCGAAACAGTGACCTCCATCGAGACTTGGAAATTGACACTGTTAACCAGACGATCACCAAGTTTGCCAAGAGTCATGAGCAGCGACTCCTAGAACACGTGAATGTTGAGGCCATCCGGCTCCTCGACAACACCAACCAGACGAGAATACTCAAGAGGACAAAGCCCTTTGAGTTAGCTCAGTAGTTAAGTGCCAGTGTAAAGCAGTGTTAGTGTTAGTGTCTATTTGTATTAGATTCTATAATGAACTACTGTTGAGTAAGACCTTTAGTATTAGGATTGAAATTAGTAAAATGAGTTAGTTACCGATCAGATTGTAATAAAAAAAAATCTGTATTATTGTGGGTCAAATATATTATTTATTCCCGTGGGATACTTGTTTATGTTTTATCCGATACGCCATTGGAAAATCAATAATATTGAAAGAAGACAAACCGCTGCAAAAACTCTTATTGTTTATATTATTTGAAGTTTAACAACTAGGTTTATTTGTTTTCTAATGCCCATAAATGTTTAAATATTGATAAGTTTGCATGAATGGGTACCTAATAGTTTAGCTACTTTCAAGGTAGCGATTAATTTTAATAAGTAAATCTAATAAAATAATTCACGTTGCTGAGCATGTTCACAGAAGCAAGAAAATACACGATATATCCTCTTTGTGAATGATTTATTAGATGATAATAAACCAGGATATACAGTGATGGTATCATTCTCTTCGTTTGGTATTCAAATATGAAAATGATAAGTGAAAGTAATTGGAAACATGGCATTTATTAGAGGAAAAAAAGGAACTAGGATCTCTTAGAGTAGGAGGAGGGATTGTAGAAATTAACCCACCTGGAAGCAACTCTGTATCTCGAGAGTTTTCGGTTGTTCTTGCAAGCTGCGTCGCAAGCTTTAGCGGATTTTTTCGCGAGGGGCTTCGCCCCGGGCGGAATAAGGTGCGAGGTTTATAAATATCATCAACACCATGGTTTATATACATTTTTTTCCATTATTAGCGAAATTTAAGACAAAAATTAAAATAATCCACAAACGCACCACGAAAAGCGTTTACTCCGTCTTCTGACTGACATGTACACTGTCAGTTTTCGATATAATAGTTGCTTTTTTTCTACCACCAATCTAAGCTAACCTAAGTTAAATTTAGCTAAGCTAGCGTTCCAGTACGTTTTGCCAATGAAGTTAGATTTACTAAGATCAACTGACCTCCCCCCTTACCTCCGCCAAGTATGCCGGATTTTTAACTAAGCAAAATTTCTTAGCTAAGTTTAATCGCAAATGCAAGAAAAGTCACTCATTATTGACATCTGATAAAGATTCTAACCCTAAAAATCATATTTGGAGCTCCTTTAATAGAATCCGTTTTGAATTTTTATTTTAATTCATAAAGGTTCACCTTCTTCCAGACCTGTTGTGTTGTTCTAAATGTGGATCCAGTAAAACCATTTTCTGAGCAACTAGTTTCCTGATTTTACTGGTAATTTTTATTTTAATTTACCTTAGAAGTTGAAAGTTCTCATTAGGTAAATAAATTTTTGATTTATTAATTTGTTTACCTTTCCATCTTTGTTTGTATGCAAATGCGCTTGCGCCGATATTGTCGACTTAACAGCGTTTGAAATGTGCGTTCGAACTACAATTCAACTCAGCTAAGAATTCTGTAGTTAGCTAAGCTAAGCCGATGGACAGAAAAAAAGCAACTAATATGAACGTACTGTCATTTTTATTGAAATAATTTTATCTTGATTGGTAATTTCAAGCAGCAAATATGTTATGGGTATACAAAATTATGTTGCACAAGTTTTTGTTGAACCAAATTCCCTGAATTCTCAAAATATTCGAATTTGTCCATATTGACCTAGGTTAATAATAGAAAATTATTAACTACTAATAGAGAAATTTAACTTTTCAGTTGGCTAGAAGAAGCAATAATAGTCAACTTCACAGCTAGTAGTGGAAAAAATTATATTTGGTAAATTTTCCGACCTTACTTCTCCGGACTATCTTCTCCTTGAGAGAGAGAGCTAAAGAAATGAACAAATATGTCAAATCTTTCCTGCTTCATGTGCTTAAACGTTTTAATATAAATTGCTACTAATACCACATAAATCATATTCATCGTTAAAGGAAATGTGGTGTAAATCAAGAATCATCTGAATCCGAAATGATTTATGTTTTACACTTTACTGTAATTTTCTGCTTGTTGGATACTACTTCGCGCACAAGTCCTACTAAGTGCTTGATAACTGATATTATTATGTACTTATATATAATTCCCATGTTGAGAAGGTTTTATTTGTTTATGTATAAAATATTATTTGAAAATACCAATAAAATTGGAATGGGACCACCTATAAGAGTGTCTTGATAGCCATTGAATAATAAATATGCTATAATGTTAATTATTTCAAAGTTTTCATACATTACAAAATTTTTGCATATTTTCAGAAAGTTTCATATTAACTGATATAAATTTTCTCGGTATACAGGGTGCATAAAGATTTTATCATGATTATTCAAATTATTCTTATTCATAATTCGAAACCGAATAAGGTTGATACAAAACAGAACACAGAGTCAGATGCTGCAAATGCAATACGCATATACAGTGCTATTCAAAAGTCCCCTCCCCCCCTCGTATCTTTTGAACGGCTACACTTACATTAATAAAATTTGGAGGGTGAAAATAAAGTGTTGTAAACCTCTCTACGAATGGTAACAGGTGACGTAATAGTTATAGATGACGTCACAGTGCCACTCTGGCCAATAATTTTAAATAGGACCTTATGGCAAGTGATATCTCGTTTGGAAGGCATTGACATTGGCTACATAGCCATATTAATTTTGTTTGGGCTTAAACTAATTTTGACGGATAAATTAAATAAATACCAAAATTATTGAAATTATTTTTTTAAATTTAATTAATCAAATATCAATAATGGATTCTAATAGCAAGTGTTCGAAATGTGCTCCGTCTACTTCCTGACAATAATACATCCTATTAGTAAACTCTTGTCGTACTCGTTCGAATGTGTCAGCTGAAATTGCATTGCATTCTTCAATAATTCTTTCTTTCAAAACGCCAATGCTATCTGAAGCCGTAGTATAAACCTTGGATTTCATAGAAAAAATCTAATGGTGTCAGATCTGGTAACCAAGGTGGCCATTCTATAGGACCTCGCTGGCCGATCCATCTACCTCGATATTATTTATCCAGCTAACGTCTTACTGCACCATAATAATGTGCAGGAGCACCATCTTGTTGAAGTGTTATTTCCAGATGGCCGAATTCATCTGGATTATCTTCCAGAATTTCAAGAATTAACGGCTCAATTGCATTTTGTAACATCTCCAGATACACTTCACCGCTTAAATTTGAATTTAGGAAAACAGTACCAACTATGTGGTTTCCCAAAATACATGCCCAAACATTGAATTTTTCTGGAAATTGGGTATGTTGTTCACGAAAGGTGTGAGAATTTGTGTCACTCCATTACCTCACATTTTGTGTAGTAACATTTCCAGTCACTAAAACAAATTCGAGTCTTCTGTCGGGGTCGTCATCAGAAAGGTGGTGCACCATTTTTAACTTGTATGGATGAAATTTATTTTTAGCCAACACTCTCTGTACTGTACTTTCACTTAGGGTAGGGCGGGGCTAGTTGAGCATAGGGGTAAGTTGGGCAATCGAAATATCTCGAAAACTATACACGGCACGAGAAGGCATCAAATAGCGAAAAGAAGGAGTCGCGGGATGCGAACTCATCACGAGACTGCCAGTGGCGACTACTCGATCGAGTGAAGTACAAACGCGCATTGTTTTTTTTTGTAACCAAAAGTGAAATAATTATAAAGCGAAATATTTCGTCTGTAATAGTTATATGTTATCCGATTTTAATCAGGTGTGTGTTAAACTTCCATACATTCACAGTACTTTTGATATGTATAAATATTTAGGGTATAATTCTAACAGGTTTTTGACAACCTCACTTTTGTTTTTAAATTTCTGATTGGGGTTAGTTGAGCTTAACTAACCCCACGACTTAGAACTAAAGTTATATATTCTTTTTATACTTTTTAGGATGCGGACTTACAAAAGAAAGACTACGAGATGTTACTTTACTCAAAACTTAAATGATGCTGCAAACCCACTAGCCTTGGTAGGGCAACATCATTTAATGCTCAGATGCTTAAGATACATTGATGTTTTGTTGATTCTTTTTTCGGTTTATTATTCAAATAGAATTACTTTGATCGGGTTGTTTTGTCACTAAGAGACTATAAATAAAAAGTTCAGTATCAAACAGAAATTTTATTTCATGTCTAGTTAACATTTAACTTATCATTTGGTTAGACATTCAAGTGCTCAATTTGCCCCATACCCTTGCTCAACTTACCTCACCCATGGGGTACGTTGAGCATACTTGACTTTCTGCATTTAATCAGCTGTAGCTCTCAAATTTGACTCCTAAGAAATGAATTACTATGGACACTTTTGCAAACAGATAAATTCGTGATCCTTCAGTATGCATAACAAGCCATTAATACTTATCGTTGAGGAGCTATAACCGCTCAAATGAAAAAGTGCTCAACTAGCCCCGCCCTACCCTACTTCACAGATAGACGCAACTTTAGACGAAGAGGAAGTAGGGTTTACTACTATTTCAGCAACTATATCAATTTTTTTATCATCACTAAATGTTGGTCGACCAGATCGTTTGGCATCTTGAACACTACCTGTTGCTTCAAACTTGGAAAGAAGCTCCCTCAAATAAGTTCGCGAAATAGGGCGATCTGGGTATATCTCATTAAATAAACGTTCCGCTCCATGGAGATTCTTTCTAGATTCACCAATTATTAAGATGGCTGCTACTTTGTCGGCTTGAGTACGTACCACTTTGCCTATGTAAACTCTTAAACGTCTCGTTAAACAATAATAAAATTAAATATTTAAGCTATTTAGAAAAACTTTGCTAGGCAACAAATACTATTAAATTAAAAACGTCAATTTTTTTGACAACTAACCAGAGGCGGACTGAAAAATCTTCAATATTTAAATGTGAAATAATAATTTTGGTATTCATTCAATTTATCCGTCAAAATTAGTTTGAACCCAAACAAAATTAATATGGCTATGTAGCCAATGTCAATGCCTTTCAAACGAGATATCACTTACCATAAGGTCCTATTTAAAGTTATTGACCAGAGTGGCACTGTGACGTCATCTATTACTATTACGTCACCTGTTACCATTCGTAGAGAAGTTTACAACACTTTATTTTCAACCTCCAAATTTGATCAATGTAAGTGTAGCTGTTTAAAAGATACGAGGGGTAGGGGCCTTTGAATAGCACTGTATACAGATGGCTCAAAAACTAAAGAAGGCTCAGGATGTGGAGTTTACTCCAGAGCACTAAGCCTAAGGATTAAGTGGGGAATGGGAAAAATACCAGAGTGGTTCAAACAGAGCTGGCTGGTATCTCAATTGCTACAACAGAACTAACCAGAAAAAGAGTTTCTGGCAAAAACATAACAATCTGCACTGATAGTAGACAAGCACTATTAGCCTTGAACAGACAACGTGTTATATCAGGGCTAGTACTAGAGTGTCACCAAGATTTAGCTAACGCCTCGGCAGATAACAATATTATCCTGAGGTGGGTTAAAGGGCACGACAGGAGTAAAGGTAATGACATTGCCGATTCTTTAGCCAGGGAAGCGGCTGGAATAAAAATTGTATGACTCAGTGACACCTACGGCTTGACGAATTCGACAATTGCGGAACTAGCCAAACGTTACACCCATGCTCAATCCCTTAAGAGATGGGATGGAATAAAAGGATGCAATTTTGCCAGGATCACTCTGGGCGACCCTGGAAAGCTGGCGTCGAAGAAATATTTCGCGATGACCAGGAAAAACCTGCGTTTAACAGTAGGATTTCTGACTGGCCACTGTCAACTAAGGAAACACCTCCATAATCTGGGCCTAGTGGACACCTCTATGCAGGATGTGTGAACAGGAAGATGAAACTGTCAGGCATGTCTTATGCGAGTGTCCGGAGTTATCGTCAATAAGAGAGTGTGTGTTGGGTGACTCTTGACCTACACCTGCCGATATAAAGGAGATGTCTCCTAGTGACCTGTCCACCTTCCTGGGAAGACAGGATGGACAACAGGAGGACAACTCCTCGGGAGGATATACAATGGGCTACATGTGGCCTAAGTGCTGCGAGCCTACACTCACCCTCCCTACTTTACAGAGATACAAGGTGAATCTTTAGCCAAGTACCCAAACATTTTTTAAAATTAATTTGAAACTATCGCTTTCAATATTCATTTGAATATTTTATAGAATAAAATTAAATTCCAGGTTTTGTGAAAGTAAAATTTCAACATCCGGAATAATTTCATATTGAAATAGATAGATCAGGCAACAAAATTATCTTGATTTCTATTAAATTCATTTTGAATGCAAATTGTAATAATGAGAACCGAACGGTAAATATAATGCCAAAGCAAATTATTGGTATGATTTATTTTAATCATCTCTTAAACTAGCTGTTCTATAAAATTTATTTCCAGACATGTATTGTATAACTTTATAATAATAAAATTATTAGCAAACTATTCGCAATCTAGAATAATTCACCAGCACAATCTAAAATGATATTATATTCAATCAAATTAAAAAAAATGTTTATTAAAATAATGTTGGGAAAAATATAATGAAATACAAATTAAGTCTGACTTTTTTCAACAACTTAAGAAAATTATTGGGCGCTCTAACTATCCTGAACTAAACCTAGAGAGGGAAAAGTTAGAAAAATATGTGTATCTTTGTTGAGAGAGTCGTCTAGTCTCGGAGCTTTATTCAAGAGAAAATATCTTTCTCGTCTCGTCGAGAGCGGGCGAGACGATCCAAGAGACGAGAATCTCACGTCTCGGCGGCACCACTAAGCGTCCCAGCTACTAGTATCAGTTTCGACAACTGGATAATCAATATTTGTTAAAATCTTCAAAAAAATGGTTGTAAAATATTTATTTTCATTCACAGTAGATTAAAATTTTGATAAAAATGTAATGCACGGGAAAAACTTGTTCGCCTTCTTCGGGCAACAGGAAACCCCGCCTGCAGCTTTGCAATAAACAAAACGTATACGCTGAAAAATCTTATTTTCAATCAAGTGGAACTCATCGACAATTAATTATTTAAAGATCATTGATTCTCTTATAACTCGTTTGTTTTGTTTGACAATATACACATAAATATACCCTTTTAACCTCACTCTTCATTCTCATCGTTATTCATTCAGTTCTATTTCCCACGAATACTAAATGTCCCCGCGCGAAATCTACAAACGGAAATTATCTTTCTGATCATAATATCCATTCAGCTCTAGATGGTGTTTATCTTAAAGTTCCGTTAAAGGTCATTTCAAAAACCGTTCTAGTTTTATACATCGACACAGACAACTTAAATTTATTTTATGTTGTTCACAATATGCAAATTGTTAACTAGAACACAATCACTTCACAATATAATTTCAACTTTAATATCTTCTTAAAAAATTCTTGGAAAAATTGTTGAATACTTAAAGAAAATTTTTATTTTGATGAATTATTTGTTGGAAAATAAGCATTTTTCAACCGATTTTGTTCCAAATTTTTTTGATAGATTCAGTATCAAAAACAGTATTTTGGCACAAATTTTCATAGCTTAATTACTATTTTCAATGCCCTCTGTTAATTTTTCTTTGCCAAAAAAGAACAAAGTACATTAGGCAATTTTTTTTCTCAAATAAGACTATATCACTGGATTCAGAATCATCACAAATGTAAACTATCAAAATTTTATGAAAAAATGTTTATTAACGGCAAAGTGATTACAAGAGATGGGAGATATACACAAAGCGGGAAGGAAACTCTGATAGAACTTCTCGAAGTACATTTTCCAGAATGCAAAATAAGTGATGAACCATTAGATACAGAACAACAAATGGTCTCGAGGACTCCAAATCGGAGTAACGAGGAAAGTTGGAAAGTATCTAGGGAAGTGGTTAATCAAAGCAAAATAAAATGGGCAATTAACTCATTTGAGCCATATAAATCACCGGGACCGGACGGGATCTATCCAATTATGCTGCAAAAGGCAGACGGCATTATACTCAGCAGACTGTGTACGATCCTTAGAGCAAGTATGGGACTAGGGTACATACCAAAGGTCTGGAGAAATGTTAGGGTGGTCTTTATTCCTAAACCTGGTAAAACAGGTGACAATAAAGCGAAATCCCTGAGACCCATAAGTCTGATGTCATTTGTACTGAAGACATTGGAAAAACTGGTGGACATGCACATTAGAGGAGGATCGTTGGTAGAAAGACCGATCGACCTGGATCAATATGCATACAGACCAGGAGTATCCACAGAGACAGCACTCCATCACCTAGTACAAGGAATAGAGTACGCTCTCGAAAATAAGGAAGTATTATTAGCAGCCTTCCTTGATATAGAGGGTGCATTTGACAACACCTCCCACAAAGTAATCACTAGGGCAATTCGTCAAAAGCAAATTGACGAAACAAGCTGTAGATGGATAGACTGCATGCTGAAAGACCGAACGATATTCTCAACCTTGATGGGCACAACATTGTCAGCCCGAGTTTTAAGGGGATGTCCTCAAGGAGGAGTACTGTCTCCTCTAATATGGAACCTTGTAATGGACGGACTGATAAGGAGACTCAAAAAGGAACACCATACTGTCTTAGGATATGCGGACGATCTAGTCATCATATCACAAGGCAAATTCAGTACTACGGTCAGAGAGCGCATGCAACAGGCTCTGAACATAGTAACGAAATGGACGACAGAGGTGGGTTTAAATATAAGTCCCACCAAATCAAACTTAGTACCCTACACCAAGAGAAGGAACTTGGCAGGTTTGGGACCACTATACCTTCAAGGTACGGAAATTCCAATGGTTATGGATGTTAAATATCTCGGGGTGATTATTGACTCGAGATTAACATGGTCCAAACAAATGGAAAAAGTTGCAGCAAGATCGGAAACCACACTAATGATGGCAAGACGAACTTGTGGGAAAACATGGGGGTTGAGTCCGCGAATGATACACTGGATATACAATGTAGTGGTTAAACCCATAATAACATATGCGTCTTTGGTCTGGTGGAGAAAGACGACACAAAAGAATGCAATGACGAGACTAGGCAAGGTGCAAAGACTTGCATGTCTCAGCATTGCAGGATGCATGAGAAGCACGCCAACGACAGCACTAGAAGCCTTATTCGACCTTCCTCCACTACACCTCGTTATAATGGGGGAAGCAAGGATGGGACTATTTAGGCAGCAAGATAATCTGAGCAACAAAATAGTTAGATCAGGACACACATCTGTTAAAGACATCATAAGTGAAGCCATTTTAGATATGAAAACAGACTATATGGCCACTAAACTTCTCCCAAGCCCTAAATATGAGGTAGAAATACCTCACAGAAAGGACTGGCAAGACCCAAGCAGACTGAAATTTCCCCGAGGAGAGACCTGGTACACAGACGGATCACAGACAGGGGAAGGAACAGGAGCAGGAGTGTACAGTGAAAAGAGAAACACAAAAGGCTCTTTCTCACTAGGCAAACATACCTCTGTATTCCAGGCAGAGATCTATGCCATCCTAGAATGTGTCAGAATTAACAAATATAGGACTGACACTCATAGGATAAACATACTAACTGATAGCCAGGCAGCCCTTGCGGCTTTAAATAGCCGCAAGGTAACATCCAGACTAGTAGAAGAATGTCAGAAAGAACTAAATGAACTGGCAGACCACATTAAAGTAAGATTGGTGTGGGTGCCGGGACATAATGGTATTTCTGGAAATGAACAAGCTGATGAACTCGCAAAAAGAGGTTCAGCAAAAGCATATGTTGTACCAGATCCAGCTCTTGGGACCACAAAAAAGGTAGTCCGAGCGCAAATACAAAATGGGTACAAAGCCAACATAGACTTCATTGGAGGAACACTCCGAAACAGGTACACAGCAAAACCTTCATAGGTGACACATGTGCAAAGCGGGCCAAAGAACTACTGAATATCAGCAGGAATAAGCTAAGAATTATTGCAGGTTATCTAACAGGTCATACCCCGTTAAAAGATCACCTGCATAAAATAGGGTTATATAACGGGGACCTCAGCTGCAGACTATGTGGCATGGAGAACGAGACCGTGACCCATATCTTGTCTGACTGTGAGGCACTGCACTCGAGGAGACGGGCAATCTTCGGAGAGGCCAATGTGCCACCTGAAGTATATGGCACACATCCAATGGACCTATACCGTCTACTCAAAGGTACGGGGATAACTGGATGGGTGGACTAAATATGGGAGCAGAGTACAATAAGCCAATAGGCTGCAGTGCTCCCGGCATCTGAACGGCTCCCAAAATGGAAAAAAAAAAAGTGATTACAACATGAATTAGGAAAAAGGGGTATTTTCAGTAATATTTTACGCAGAATGTAGACAAATTTTGAAAATGGCAAATTAGAAGCCGATAACTTAACCCGTTCTGGAGTTATAGCTTCTGAAAGTAATGTAAAATTGTGCTTAATAATTTCATTTATAACAAAATGAAATCAACGAGTCGCAAGTAGGCTTTGATTTTGAAATTTTATTTATGTCAATCAGTAACATTTGTAAGAAATAGTAAGTACTAAATGTTCCAAATATTCAACTATGTAACTATTCAAGACTAAGTTGAAATTGTAATTTTTTGTGGTTACAATGACAGAAGTGAACGAGAAGTAATAGAAATAGGTAATCGGTCCAATCGGAGACATCCAGATCGTCGTATTTGCTGCTTTGTAGTGCATAAAATTAAAAAAAGTATTTATTGAGACTGGAGCAGTGACCAAACGTATTTAAAAAAAATTGCAGGCAAGAAATTTTAATGACCGTATTGTCATATACTACTTTTCCAACAATCCAAATTATTAAGCACAATTTTGACATTACTTTCAGAACCTATAACTCCAGAACGGGTTAAGTTATCGGCTTCGAATTTTCACTGTGCATTATGTTTGAGTCTTAGTTTTTGTTTACCATGTTGCGATTCCAAAAATTTTTCTACATTCTACGTAAAAAATTCATGAAAATACCACTTTTTTCAAATTCATGTTGTAATAACTTTGTCATTAATAAAAATTTTGCTAGTTTACATTTGTGATGATTCTGAATCCAGTGGTATACTTATATTTAAAAAAAAATGCCTAATGTACTTTTCACTTTTGTGGCAAAGAAAAATTAACATAGAGGGCCTTGAAAATAATAATTAGGCTATGAAAATTTGTGCCAAAATACTGTCTTTAATACTGAATATAACAAAATAAATTAAATCAAAATCGGTTGAGAAATGCGGATTTTATAGGGGTGCTTCCAAACAAAATGGGTCACACTGTATAACAGTTTTTGAATTCACTGTATAATTTGTCAAAAAACTGCCTGCTCTTCTCGCTTTTAACGCTTGTGATGACAAAAAAGGGTTTGTAGTAATCAATTTATCACAGCATAGGTTTGGAGCAATTTGAAGTAAGTATAGAGTTCTGAATACGACGAAAACGACATACAAAATAGTAATAATAATAATAAATATCTAAACTCCAAGATTTCTTCATTGGCAAAGCTCAAACATGAAGCTGGTAGCGAACACAGGAAAAAAATGTTCTCCCTTAAATCTTGTAAAGCGCAAAGGATTCTAAAAGTTGAATCCTGCGAACCTGGAATCCTGGAAACGACGTAGCTGCCTATTAAATTTTTTTTTCTGTTTTGTGTGCGGTTTTGAAAACTTTTACAGAAAAAAAAAACAAAACAAATAAGACATTATATCTGTGCTCGTAGCCTTACAATTTATTAGTCACCACGGGCGTAAGTTTTGCTGATGTTTGCTTTGGCATATTTCACAATATTCGCAATCGAATACGAATCTATTTTCTAGGTTAAACCATAGCACGCTCCGATCCTGAGAATCGTGTTCTCTGCAATGCTCACTTCGATATTTGATAAGCCGTAACTTATTTTATACAACAACCTTTTGTTTATTTTAACATAATTCCCTTTTATTCCAATGAGAAAACATTTTAGTTTTTGTTCTCGTTTAGACTCACTACACAATAGATTTCATCGCGTCAATAAATTTCGTTCATCTTCAATCTGACTTTAATGCGTTTACAAGAATATTTAATGCTACCTACACGAGAGAGGATACTTAACACAAAATAAATGCAACCCTACATTTTCATACTATAATTTGAAATTTTAATAACCATAATTTTTTATTGTCTTTTAAATACGCCACGATTTTTGAAGTTTTCCACTGTCACTTGATTACTTTGACGTATCACGTTAATTTTTTAATTAAACGTCAAAGTTTTTTGTTATATTTTCTCATTTTTTGTTTTATTTGGTAGGCGAAAAACAGTTGTCTGTTACACATGCAGAAAATTACAATTAACTGTCAGCTGTCCTCACTTCGCTACGATCGTTGATCGCCGAATACAGAAAACCTAAATTGAGAGAGTGTCGGACATTCAAAAATAATGTGTTCGACAGTCTCATCTTCCTGTTCACATCCTCTGCAAAGAACCAGTCTGTAGAGATGTTTTCGTAGGTGGCAGTGACCGGTCAGAATACCCGTGGCTGTCCGAAGGTTCTGTCTGTTGGCTACTTTGCTGTCCGGATACTGCAGCAGTTCCTTGTCAAGCCTGCAACTTTCTGCATCGTCCTATCTACCCTCATACTTTTCAAGGGAGTGTTCCGTAATTAGGTCAATCATGGCTGACGCCGACAGACCTATGAAAGTGCCAGGTCCCAAGAGTTTTTGGGAGGCTGCTTTCCTGGCTAGTGAGTCGGCAATGTGGTTACCTTTCGATTTACTATGGCCCTTGATCCAGCCTAGAGTGACTTCGTTGTTGCTACAGACTTCGATCAGGGACAGGTGACACTCCAGTACTAGGCCTGATGTGATACGTGGTCTGTTCAGGGCTAGTAGTGCTCGTTTACTATCCGTAAGGATGTGAATTTTATTACCTGTGGTGTTTCTTTTGGTAATCTCTTTTGCGGCGATGTAGATAGCAGTGAGCTCTGTTTGAGCAACGCTGACATTACAGCCCATCGCCCATTTAATGTTTAAATTCAGAGATCTGGAGTAAATTCCACATCCTGAGCCCATATTGGTTTTAGAGCCATCCGTGAAGATGCGGATTGCGCCTTCTTCTGATGTGCCTTGTGTGTTATATTTAATGATTACCTTGTAGGGCCTATTGACACAATATACTATTCAGGTCCCATTATACCTACATACATTATCCTAAAACTGTCCCAAACGTGAATGTGTAGAGGACAATCTTTATGCATAAATTCCCTCTGAAGGGTGTTATTCTAAAAATATATTTTCTGTATTATTAAAAGAAATTTGAATCAAAATACTTTTACTAATGATATAAATGTGATTTGTTATGAAGGTATTTGTCAATGAAACAATAAATGTAACAAAAACCATCGATATATTATTTATGAGTACAATTAAGTCACTATTAATCAAAATACTTTGCTTAAAAGATTATTTACTGTAAAGGCATCCAATACTCAAGTTGCCAATGTTCGAGGAGGTGTTAGTGTTGATCTCCAGAGCAGGACTTCGAACATTTTGTACCGGAAATTAAATTTATTCCAACAATCATTGTATTTCTTTTTTGATAAGAGGATTAGCTATTTTTGTAAATTTGATCCATTTTTTGAATGCCCGTATAAAAAATTTCCACAAAATTGAAGGCAAGTTTATTTTCGAATTTCTGTCGTATTGAAAAATTATTCACAAACATTCAACTTTGTACTTCAATAACAATCAAACATTAGTATGGCCACTAAACTTCTCCCCAGTCCTAAATATGAAGTAGAAATACCTCACAGAAAAGACTGGCAAGACCCAAGCAGACTGAAGTTTCCCGAGGAGAGAACTGGTATACAGACGGGTTAAAGACTGGTGAAGGGACAGGAGCAGGGGCGAATGGTGAAATGAGGAATACAAGATATTCCTTCTCACTAGGAGAACATACCTATATATTTCAGGCGGAGATTTATGCTATCCTATAATATGTCAGAATCAATAGACACTCATAGGATAAACATATTAACTGACAGCCAGGTAGCCCTTGTAGATAGCCCTTACATATAGCCCTTGTAGCCGCAAGGTCTCATCTGGATTGACAGAAAAGTGCCAGAAAGAACTAAATGAACTGGCAGACCACATTAGAGTAAAATTAATGTTGGTGCCGGGATATAACGATATTTCTGGACATGAACAAGCTTATGAACTCGCGAAAAGAGGTTCAACAACGACATATGTTTGACCAGAATCAGTTCTTGGGACCACAAAGAAGGTGGAGAATCACCACTCCAAAGCAGGTAGCAGTAAGCCCCCCATAGGTGACATATGTATTAAAGAACTACTGAATATCAGCAGGAATACCTAAGCTAAGAGTCAGCTGCAGACTTTGTGGCAAGGAGATCGTAGCCCATATCATGTCTGACTGTGAGGCATTGATGGACTCCAGGAGACAGACAATCTTTGGAAAGGCTAATTTGTTTGCCTGAAGCATATGGCACGCATCTAGTTGACCTATATCGTCTACTCGAAGGTACAGGAATGGCTGAGTGGGTGGAGTACAATAATCCAACAGGCTGCAGTGCTCCTGGCACAAGAAAAAGAAAAAAATGGGTACATCTATCTATACTATCACTATTTAGAGTACGCATCTGTAAATTTCATGTTTCAATAGAGGTAATCTTTAAATAGTTAATTTTAATGAAAAATAAAGATCGCGTGTAGAGGTTTTCAAGAATGTGTAAACTAATATGCCTTATCTGTGCAAAGAGTGTAATTTAAGCACAGTATTGCACAAGACATGAATGCAAGGTGAATACAAACTATACACATCCTTTTAAAAGCTCATAAATATCCCCTTGAACCAATAAAATACAAAATGAACACAATATAAAAATTCCAAAAACTGATTGGAAATCTTAATTTAGTATTAGCTATGAGAGAAAAGAACTTTGGAGTTCCATCCGAGGCGCATCAATGCCGTACGTTCGACCATTTTTTTCTTCAAAGAAGTATTAACTTCACAGACGCGAAGGAAGCAACTGAAGCATAGCAAGAAAATAATGTGTATTTGGCATAAAGAGGATTAATAGCTTTACACTGAGAAAGAAAATTCGTCAATTATAACGGTTACCGATATTATCTAAAATTCTTAATTACAGAGAAACGAGGAATTACATTCCAACTATTAAAACTGATAAAAATTTTGTATACAGTGAGTGTCAGAAATTGCTTTCTTTATAAACTTTTTTTTTTCGAAGGAGCCGTCCCTTCGCCGGTACCACCTCAGCCTTCAGAGCTTATTGTAGATACTCCTAGTGTTCTGACTTATTCAGCCAATCCGTTCCCTGTATTAGCTCATACATGTTCTTTACTGGTTGGTTGTAGAAGTCTTCTGGAGTCATTTGGATTCAGCCAAACAGTTTCTGCCTTCTGTGGTCCAGCGACTCACAGTTGCATAGTATATGCAGAGCTGTTTCGGTATCCTTTTTGCATCTTCTGCATGTAAGGTCTCCGTTAAACAGCTCTATTTTGTTTAGGTGCTCCTTTGTGGGAAAGTGTCCTGTAAGTAGCCCCGTAATGGTGCGTAGTTTGTTCCTGCTCATTGAGAGCAGTTCTTTCGCTACTTTTTCTGATGGTAATTTTATGAATTTCTTCCCATGTATTTGCCTGGTCGTATTCTTCCAGCGTTTATTGTGTTGTTCTTTCACCCACCCTTTTAACCATGACCTCGTTAAGCATCTGGGGATGCCCACAGCAGGTTCGGGTCCGTTCATCAGAGTTGACGATCCTACTCTTGCGAGTTCGTCAGCTTTTTCATTGCCTGCGATTCCTTTATGACCTGGGACCCACTCCAGTGTTATACTGTTCCGAGTCGCCAGTCTTCTAAGTTCTTCGCCGCATTCCCATACTAACCGAGATGTCACCCTATAGCTCTGAAGTGCTTTAAGGACAGCTTGACTGTCACTGTAGATCCTGATCTGCCTGTTGTTGTAGGCTCTCATATTATTTGCCATTGCACATGCAAGTATTGCATAGACCTCTGCTTGAAATACAGAGGCGTATTTTCCTAGCTAGACGATTCCTTCATATTTTCTCGTCTTTCTCCAGATCAGTTCATTCGCTCTACTAAGTGGTGGTGCGTTCTCTTCCTCAAGCTCCTTCCGATCTTTGATGACAATCTCGAAGTTCTTGCAAAAGATATATCTGGTGGTCATGTGGTCTATTGGCATTTTGAAAATGTCATCATCCACATGCCTTATCTCTGAGTGTCCTCTCCCATGTGCCACGTCATGATCTGATGCTTCTTCCAGTCGGATTAGTGCTGCCCTTGCTTCGCACATTATGACACAATGTAGCGGAGGAAGGTCTAGCATTGTCTCCAGCGCCGCTGTAGGAAAAGTCCTCATTTCCCCTGTAATGCCAATGCATGCAAGTCTTTGGACCTTGCTTAGTTTTAGCATAGCAGAGAATTGTCTGATCTTTGGCCACCATACCAGAGATGCATATGTCATCCTGGGAATGACAACCATTTTGTACAGCCAGTGTACCAAGCTGGGTCTAAATCCCCATTTAGTGCCGTAAGTGCGTCTGGCAACCATGAAAGTCAGCTCTGCTTTCTTGATCACGTGCTGGAGGTGTCGGTTCCAAGTTAAGCCTGGGTCTAGGATAACCCCAAGATATTTTACTTCATCCGACAATCGTATTGGTTCACTTTGAAGCGTCAGAGGGCCAAGTCTTTCCCTTTCCTTCTTCTGGTGAACGCAATTATCTGTGTTTCTTGATAAACTTGGTTTATAACTCGATTTCAGCCTGAGAATCGCCATCATTGAAAGGATCCGCCCTTACAAAAGCAATTAAGGGCTTCCATTGATGCTGTTCATTACCCCGATTAGTTTGTTTGGTGAGAGAGAGAGAAGACCTTGGTGGTTGTTGGCCTTTTCACAGTTGTGTAAAGCCAATAGAACACCCCTATTTGTCCCCATGATTTTCTGCGCTAGAAGTAACTTTTTCCAGGCGTGTCACTTCCTCTTCTTCAGTTATTTTTGTTTTGTATATTAAATCACCAGGAGGCGTTTATTATGAGTTTCGCCGAGGCAGTATAATCTAAGCGAAACCTTGCTCTCCGTGTAATATATACTATTTTTTCTTCGAACTTTAAGATAATTCAGAGTGTAAATATAGGTTTTTGTTCGCGTAGATCGGACAAATACGGTTGTGGGTAGAAAAGTATCGCTTTCCGCACGTGCTAAAAGCAAAACTTTTTCTACGTCATCTTTTTAAATTTTGATTGTATTCGTTGATAATATTAGGGATAGATTTAGCTCTTCTTTGTTTACTCGTATAAAATATTGGTGGTGCGCTTGTGTATCGCTAGTGAAACACTTCTTTTCTCGAGCATCGCGTTTTCTGTAAAGTACGCTCTCAGCATGTAATATATTCTTTAATGATCTTCTATCGGACTCAGCGATCTTAAGAGTGGAGAGAACCTTTAATTTTTTTATAAGATAAATAATAAATTAAAAAGTTAGCTTGCTTTAAAAATGAATCTGTCGGATTGGGCGTATACCGGGTGTGTCGATTTTGACTAGTCAAGGGCAATAAAATGTTTTCAGTTTGAAGATGCTACGGTTATATATCTCTCGATTTCGAATCCATTAACTATTAAGATTGCTACGGATAGAAAATAAAGATAAGAATTGTCTGGTTCTGGTTGGTACCTCGACGAATCGTAATAAACTTCTTAGGAATCTTTTTACAAAAAAAAACTGTATTCTATTAGCAAGATCGATTACCCTAAAAAGTAATTTGAAAAAAGATACAGAATAGCGGCAGAAAAACGTCCGTAAAAAGCGTGATCGAATCATGTGTTTATCGTAACAAATCTTCCTTTAATTTATGCTCATTTTATCTCACAATGTATGAAATTAATCCACCTTGTACATCAATCAATTCCAATATGTGTTAACTCGTATTCACTGTGTTCTTAGGTGCAAAAAATTGGTCGGTTTAATGCTGTTTAAGCTTGAAAACACTACTACATACCGCGAAAGTTAATCATTCATATACCAGGGCAGTTTGATTAGTCAGTGATTTCTCAATTTTGAGCAATAACTTTAAACGAACAACTGCTTCCGTCCATTGTCATCTTTCAATAGACAACTGTCAAAATCTGTGGTATATTAGTTAATTTCACATCCCATTTGCCGGTTCATAAGACTGGTTATCCGCTCCTTGTGCCGCCCCTGCAGATAACCTTGTGAATTTGATCGAAAATGGAAAAAGTTAATTTCACCATCCAGCCATTTTTCCAGATTCGAAAGCAGGAAATAGACGCGACGTGCTAAATGTGGGAAAACCGCTGGATGCTGTGGCAGTTCCTGGATTTTTGCTATGATTTTTCTTGAGAAAACAGTACTAGAATCTGTCCAAAAGCTCTAATTAATATTCGCCGGTCAACGTTTTACTCCTTAAAAAATAAGTGATGTGAATGACACATTATTGACTACAACCTGTTGAGATCAAATGAGTGCATAAGTCAAAGTAAAACTGCGCTAAAAGTTTTAACAGGGATCCTAATGGGACATTGTCGCCTGAATGGGCACCGGAAAAAGCTCAAAATAGTGGAGCAAGAAGAATGCAGATTTTGTGGCATTGGAGAAGAAACCTCTATCCACATACTTTCCAACTGCACAGCACTTCAAAATCCTAGAGCACAGCACCTGGGAGATTACTGAATAGAAGAGGAACATTTACCTAAGTTGAAGCCTGCAGACATACTACTACTACTACTAAATGTGCAGGCGAGCCTTGTCCTGGACAACTCAAGCCAAGGTTCCAGCACTGACGCCACTGGCGGGCCCATTGTGCCATTCCTGCTACCTAGACATCCATGAAGCCGAGCCCTTCAATAAAGGCCACAACCTTCTTCAATGGATGTCTGCTTGTGTCTCCAGGGGCCATAACAAGGACTCCGAAAATTCGCCTGCGTAGTACAGCCCAGTGTGGACACTCTAAGAGAACATGGACTGACGTTTCGTCAGTCATGCCGCAACCCCTACATAGGGAACTTTCCTCTACTCCTAAGTTGTGGAGGTGTTTCCTCATACAGCAGTGCCCTGTTAGGAGTCCTGCTATCTTCCTTAGCCTACTCCTTGGTAGTTCAGTAGCTGCCCTGGCGTGTCCATCAGTCCATCCCTTCAGTAGAAGTTTGGATTGTCTAGGACCCTGCAGAGCATTCCAATGAGCGAGGTGCTGATTCCTCAGCCACTTCTTCGTCTCCTTGCATATTTTTTGTTTTGTTAGGCCCAGGGTCGGGCCCGGGCCGCAGAAAGGAGCTGCCGCCCCTTTCGCAGCCAGTGCATCCGCCATCTCGTTGCCTTCAAAACCAGAGTAGGCTGGAATCCATTCTAGCCGCACCACGTTCCGCCTTGCAAGATTAGCAAGTCGTTCTCGACATTCGTTAGCAAGTCCTGAGTTGCTGGTATACCCACTCAGGGCTTTAATTGCTGCCTGACTGTCGGAGTATATGGTTATGCGTCGATCAACATAACCTCTGTCTAGGTTTATCTGCGCACATTCCAAGATAGCATATATCTCGGCCTGATATGCAGATACACCATCACCCACTGGTACACAAATTTGTGTTCTTGGGTTCCTGGAGTAAATTCCAGCCCCTGCTCTATCACCGGAGCATGAGCCATCTGTGTACCAGATGCTATGATTTTTCTTGAGAAAACAGTACTAGAATCTGTCCAAAAGCTCTAATTAATATTCGCCGGTCAACGTTTTACTCCTTTAAAAATAAGTGATGTGAATGACACATAATTGACTACAACCTGTTGAGATCAAATGAGTGCATAAGTCAAAGTAAAACTGCCCTAAAAGTTTTAACAGGGATCCTAATGGGACATTGTCGCCTGAATGGGCACCGGAAAAAGCTCAAAATAGTGGAGGAAGAAGAATGCAGATTTTGTGGCATGGAAGAAGAAACCTCCATCCACATACTTTCCAACTGCACAGCACTTCAAAATACTAGAGCACAGCGCCTGGGAGATTACTGAATAGAAGAGGAACATTTACCTAAGTTGAAGCCTGCAGACATCCTAAAATTCCTCCGGGAAATAGGACTAGGAGCTACTAGCTCTATATCTGTATCTGTAGAGTAGGGAGGGTGAGTGTAGGCTCACAGCACTTAGGCCACATGTGACCCATAGTACATCCTCCCGAGGAGTTGTCCTCCTAGGTCATCGTCCATCCTGTCCTTCTCAGGAAGGTGGACAGGTCACTAGGAGACATCTCCTTTATATCGGCAGGTGTAGGCCAAGACTCACCGAACACACACTCTCTTATTGACGATAACTCCGGACACTCGCATAAGACATACCTGACATGCCTTCCTGTTCACACATCCTGCATAGAGGTGTGTCCACTAGCTCCATAGTATGGAGGTGTTTCCTTAGTTTACAGTGGCCAGTCAAAAATCCTACTGTTAAACGAAGGTTTTTCCTGGTCATCGCCCAATATTTCTTCGGCGCCAGCTTCCCAGGGTCGCCCAGGGTGATCCTGGCAAGACTGCATCTTTTGATTCCATCCCATCTCTTAAGGGATTGAGTATGGGTGTAAAGTTTGGCTAGTTTCGCAATTGTCGAAGTCGTTAGGACTCTCTTCAGGAACTAAGTAGAAGTAAGGGGGTACAATAGATCTTTTAGGTGTCAGTAAATGTCACCCCAAAATACATAGATACATACATACATACATACATACATACATACATACATGACACATAATCCATTCACCCACTGTCCTCATTGGTATCTGGTCCTTGATGATTGAGGAATCACGGATGCAGCTTTAAAGGTAAAGCTTGACCTCGCAGGCTTCACGCTAAATCGTTGAAACCCGGCGATCTAAGGGGACATTTTGAGATGTTATGGATTGGAGCAGAAGTTAAATCGGGCTAATCGACCCTCTTGGACCCTAATGTAACCTTTTGGTTAGTGTTCATTAGGTTTGATCGTAGACTAATCGCAAACGGCTAGAAACTGGACGGAGGGACTCTGCGCATGAGATTTTTTTAAATTTTGGTGGCGGCACAAATAATTTCACCAAAAATTTTAAAGTTACTTATTTTTCAACCTCGTGAAATATATAGATTCAAAATTGTTACAATACAATAAATTTCCAGTTATTTCGATCGTATGGCCGACAAAACTATTGTTTCTAATAATAGATAATAAACTAAAAACATTACATTGTTACCACACATGCATCAATAGGATATCACTCACATAAAACCGTTTAAAAAAACAACTAGTTTTCTGACAACCAACGGATCTATTAACATAAAAAAACTTATTTATTTATAACATTTATATGACAATAGAAGCGGAGGCGGCAATCAGTAATTAAGATTTCATTCAGAGAAACATCAAAATTAGCATATTAAATAAATATTTTAAAATTTGATGAATGTCGAGGTATTTATATCTCCGAAGATTAGATGACCTTTCTACGAGCCTTGTTCAATGCTCAGAGATTGTCTTACCCGGAACAAACATTCACTGTACATGGTTTTCGTTTTTAAATATAGTCGATCACCATCAATCTTAATTTATTTGGAATTCAGTTTAACAACAAGTAAAAACTTCTTGTAGTCGATCTTAATTTATTTCAACATCCCACAGACTAGCGGTAAAAAGAAATACTTTTTTGTAGAAGATATTATTTAAACATGTTGCATGTCGAGTTAGATTCTACCCAATTATGTACATATCCTGAAAATACTCGCTTTTAATCCAAAATAGAACCAGCCGTAATTATCATAAAGCTACTATTTTCAAAAAAACTGTTTTTGCGAATAGACGTCAAATGATTTTATAATTTGAGTAAGTAAGACTCGTTCCAGAAGCCAATTAGATGGTACCACGTATTTTAAAGTTAACATAAAAAAAGAGCTTGTTGATAAAGCCAGTTTAAGTACACTTATCTTTAAAATCAAAGTCAGTCGAAAATTTATCTTTAAGACTCTCACGTAAACTATAAGAAGCTTATTCGTGTATTATACAGGGCGTCCTAGAAGCTTGTACCAAAAACTATTATACTACTTTACATAAAAGTGCCTTTTTTGAAGCTGAAAATTGAAAATTGTTATAATTATTAAGCAACTTAATAGAAATGAATCAAACTTCAACCTAGCTACTCTATAGTACGAGCTTTTGGGACTACCTGTAAATAAATATACCGGGTGGGCGAATAATAACGGCCGTCGGCTAAAACTTCTTTTAAATTATTTTTTTCTTAAAAAGCAGCTTGACTGTACCCTTAAAGCACTCCAGAGCTCTAGGGTGACATGTCGGCTGGTATGGGAATGCGGCGCAGAAGACTGGCGACTCGGAACAGTGTAACTCTGGAGTGGATACCAGGTCACAAAGGAATCGCTGGCAATGAAAAAGCTGACGAACTCGCAAGAGCAGGATCGTCAACTCTGATGAACGGACCCGAACCTGCTGTGGGCATCCCCAGATGCTTAACTGGGTCATGGTTTAAAGAGTGGGTGTAAGAACACGCTCAGGCAAATACATGGGAAGAAATTCATAAAAGAACCATCAGAAAAAGTTGCGAAAGAACTGCTCTCAATGAGCAGGAACAAACTACGCACCGTAACGGGGCTACTTACGGGACACTTTCCCACAAAGGAGCACCTAAACAAAATAGGGCTGTATAACGGAGACCCTACATGCAGAAGATGCAAAAAGAATACCGAAACAGCTCTGCATATACTATGCAACTGTGAGACGCTGGACCACAGAAGGCAGAAATTGTATGGTAGACCCCAAATGACTCCAGAAGACTTCTACAACCAACCAGGGAACGGATTGGCTGAATAGACTGTAGTCAGAACACTAGGAGTATCCACAATAAGCCCAGGAGGCTGATGTGGTGCCGGCGAAGGGACGGCTCCTTAAAAAAATATATAGATTATAAAATTCCTTAGAACATATCAATTTCTCATGCTAACCTTTGTCTTCAGATTTTGTTTGAAAAGCGGAACGAATTCCTTTAAATCGAATGATTAAAACGTTTTGTGTAATATTTAAATACAAACATTTTAAACTTCGTTATAACACAATAAATCCTCACATATAGAAATTCGTCCTTGACACTAAAAATTCGCTATGCCTGTTTGAATTAAATATTACTGTGTGCATATCGACAATGAGTCAATTAAAATATTTTCACTTTCATACTGGAACTATTCGAACTAGAAAAATGATTTTTGGTTCAAAAACCGACGGAAAATTAATTAACTCATTCATTTTAGGTAATTTAGGAAGATACATCTACCCGTTTTTCTCATACTTAATTCATTGCTTGATCAACATTCACCAGATTTATTACCATCACTTAATAACCTGTTTAGAGGTCCTTTTGTTCAGTGTATAAATAAGTTAAGAGGGGCGTACTCCAAGTACCATCGTTGATGGAATGCTTTGCTAAAAACTGGGAAGAACTGTTATCTTAAAACACTGTGGGCGTTCATTTCGGTAACGCCTATCGCGCACTCAAAACGTTTTACACACCATATTTATATGTCAAAATCATATAACGAGCTTTACTCTTGGACGTATAAGGCACTCATCAATGAGGTTATGAAAATCGTTTTTGTATTCACACAGTGCCGCGGAGAATAACAAATTTGTCTATAAACTAGTTGGTTTGAAAATTTTATTCTTAGATCGTTTATATTTTGATTTAAATACAATCAAAAAAACAAATTGAGGGCGATCGAGGGGGTAGTGCCAAATGAAGGATACCATGGAGCTGAAGTTTTGGATAATAAAAAAAAAGAAGAAAGAAAAAACAACTACTTCCTGGGCTATATGCACCGATGGATATTGAATTACACTACAGTCAAACGGGGTTGGTATATCTACACTCAAATCAAAATCAATACATGTCTTCCAATAACGGAAAGGTTGAAGTTGAGACAATAGCGACATCCTCACCTCCAAACAAAAATTCGAAAAACTGGACAACAAGCCCATGGACTTGAAGCAATAAAGTATTATTACAGTTTCCTGTAATATTGTTGTAATTAATAAAGCTCGTTTTACCAATACATATCAAAGGATACCTAACTATAATTATTGTAACCCTTTATTAAGTTTTGAAAAGTATTTTTCAAAAACATTTTACATGTTTATTGTGTCAAAAAGTGATGCTCAAGGCCGTGCTCAGCCTCAAGTCTTGTATTTTAACAAAATTGTCATCAACGAGAGCTTCAAATTTTATCGATAATTCTTTTTTTTCCACAAAAACTTGTTTATTTGGCAAAAATATGAAAACAAATCGTAGGACGAGTGATTTTATCTAAATTCGGTTTGTTTGGATGTTTTTGTCAACAGTAAAAACACAAGAACTTTTTTATCGGATAAATTTCTCTTTGCAACGAAACAGTTTTGCCAATCACTAATTTTACGAGAAAAACTGACATGATAAAATCACGACACCGAAGGTGGAGCGATTTTATCGAATGTCAGTTTTTCGAGCAAATTTAGTGATTGGCAAAACTTTGAGTTAAAGAGAAATTTATCTGATAAAAGAAAAGCTCGAGTGTTTTTTGGCAAGATAAATTAACGACAGAATATATGGATAAACAGCAACAATAATTATCTTTGTCCACGACCACCTAATAATAAGTCAATATTTTAACTCCTAACTAAAGGTATATGGTACCCATATATCAACTGTCGTGAATTATGGTTCATAATACCCTGTAGTGTATTATGGTTCATAATTCACGACTAGAGATGGGGGTACAATATGAAATAAACTATTAAATCTGTGT
>CAJUYI010000071.1:78348-156342 GCA_910591695.1 Galerucella pusilla
TGACGCAAACGTCACCCATCGTGAATTATGGCTATCATAAATTGCTCTTTTAATAATATACTATTATTAACCAAACTTGCGACTCATTGTCATTGTGTAAAAGTGACGTCCGCTTACTAGATATTGAGGTAGAGAAGTTTTTATCCGATAAAAAAGGATGCACCTTTTTCATCGATGTCAAAGTGACAATAACATTTCCAGGGGTGAGTTCGAGAACGTCACACTGGTTGAAATTTTGCACTTGATTGGTGGGGGTAAAGGGCGATCGTAGTGCGACGCTCCATCGAATAAGTTCTCGAACGGATTTACCTTCTTGTGGTTGTTAACTATAACCATACTTTTTTAAATATTATTGTTCAACTTTTAAGTTTTTCTATTTTAAATGTAGAGTAGATAATATGAATAAAAAACGTGTCGCATTGATTGCGCTTACATTGGGAAAACAGTTGCTTGAAGGGATAGGTACATTCCGACAGCGAGTCGGATAATGATATGGAAATCTCTTTAATATTCGAAATTGAGTCAAAGTTGCAACCGCGGAAAAGAACATATCCAAGGTGTAAATATTACTTTGAAAGAGTTAATTCCAGTTATACTTTAAAGGATTATAACTAGTCTAGGTCTAACATTAATGAATCTGGCGCCAAGAAACAGAAACATTTTAAAAACCCTTTAGGCACGCAATCTACCACAAATAAGCTTAATAATATTTTAATTTTGAATAGAAGGAAATTAATTTATTTTTAAATTAAAAATTTAATAAGCATTCATAGTCATACTACATACCAATCTAAATTCTAACCACAAAATATTCAAACCAAACTGACAGGTGCGATTTTTAACCGAGTCGAGACTGGTGTAATTTGAGCGACGCTCGATTGTCGCTCTAAGGAGTTCTCGGACTGTAGGGGAGTACACAATAAGAAGACGCTTGAGAGTTCTCGGACACAAAAATAAGTGAATTCCATACTAGTGCGATGTTCTCGAACTTAGCCCAGGTATATGACATTTTAACATTGGAGTTAATTTATCTCAAATAAACAAGTTTGAGTGATGAAAATAAAAAATTATGTAATAAAATTTGAAGAGCGACTTGTATTTGGGAAGATTATTTTTTTCAACAATTGTGGAGTGGAATTTTGTATTAAATGTTCAATATATTCTCTTGGGTGATGGTACTGAATCGGTGTGTGTTCATTTTTCAATAAACTTCGAAGCACTTTTAGTTGTCAATAATGACAAATTCAAAGTAAAATTTTGACGTTTCAATGTAAACAAGGTATTATCGATGAGGAAGCAGTTTTATCGGTATAATACCGAATGATTGGCTAGAATAATGTATTGCTATTGGTTAAAATCACCACACCAAAATGTCAGATTTTAACAAGTGAAAAAGAATCTCTAATTTTGTTCAGTTTTCGTTTGTGTTCAGTTGAAATATTGAATTGAATTGTTTCTTATATTTCTCATCTGCATCATTTTCATTTGATACGTAATAATAGATGTTTATTTAAAAACTATTACAAAGCTCAACAACAAATTATACTATCTTATATATTTTCAATAAACGAGATGTTTAATTAACAGCATTGGGAATTTATCCTTTTATTTCGTATATAAATATGTCGAAAAGCATGAATCATGTATAGCAATCTTAACAAAACACACATAATTTATAAATTTGCATTATTCCAAGTTATATTTCTCACATATTATTTTTAGTATATTGATTTAATACCCATTATTAATATTTTCTCACAAGTATGAAACATTTTAAATTACAAAGAATTATTAATAGTATCTTGTCTAATCTATGGATGAAAAGCAACTTTTTTACCGTATTTGAATAGTCAAATCTCTGTATCAACTATCCAGACAGCTACGCAATCTCTTTGCTGGTGCTTTCATGGCGTGCGGATTTTAACCAAAAGAGATACAATGTAATTCATCAGTTGATACGTTTCACCTTGAAATAGAATATACAAGGACGTCATTATTGCATCGTAATTAATGGTCTTGTACCTATATAACAGACACATCACATTCGCAATACTCCAGATATTTTCTAAAAACAATTATTACGCAAATTCCAAGTAAGCCATTCGATCTTGAAACCGTCCATTCCTTTCATTAATTTTCTTTGCATTCTTTATGGTTTCCTATATTGTGATGTACAGTGAGCTTGTGAGTTGTAGAAAGAAATATAAAATCATTAATGATATTGTCAAATATTAGATTTAATACGAGATATGAAAAATGCAGTCAAAGACATGAGAGCTGAACAAAGAGAACTTAAAGAGGAAATTCAAACAGTTAAAAATAATTATGCAATAATAAAAAAGAAGAATGAAAACAATAGTATTACGAACTCAATGATATTAGGAAAAAAGTGAAGGGGTTGGAAAAGGAAAAAAGAGATAAAAATGTGGTGTTCAATGGACTAGCAATAATAAGTTCAAACCAAGAGGAATGGAAATAAGGAATTAGTCATTTTCTCAAAACGTGCGGACAAAGATAAAAGCGCGCCACACTCGCAGGAAAGTGTATTTACAAGGCTCGCATGTATCACTTTCCGAGCTTGACACGTAATAGTTTATTGTACACCAAGGAGGTGTATGTTGCACAAGTTTTTGTTGAACTACTATTCCTGAATTCTCAAAATATTTGAATTTGGCCATTATTGACCTGGGTTAATAATAGAAATTATTAACCACTGATAGAGAAATTCAACTTCTCAGTTGGCTAGAAGAAGCAATAATTGTCAACCTCACAGCTAGTAGATAGAAATTGTTTAGATCGTATAATAATTTGGTAATTTCCTCAAAGTTTATAATGTGGATGATATATGAGGTTTTTATCTGTCATCACAAAATTAATAAAACATACGAAACGTATCTAATTATAAAGCTCATTTTTCTCAGGTAGAATTCCCAAAGTTGAACGAACTCGATGGCTTACTACACCATCCACATGATTTGATATCACGAATTTGATATTACCTTCATTCATGAATTTATGTTTCATAGAATCAATGAACATAAGAATTAGTTTTTCACGGTTAATAATATCTTTCTTCACGACTTTATATGGTTTAATGAGAGGATAATGTAAAAGTGCAATCACTTAGATTGTTGGATTAAGAGTGAAATTGAATCATGTGGATTTTATAACTCTATAAAGTTTTTTGTGAAAAAATTGGAAAAAATCTTAATAACCGAAAAATGAATATTATCAACGACAGGATCTACACTTTACAGACATTGTTAGTTTATTATTTATTTAAGTTTTTTTTTAAATAATATTAAAATAGCTTATATTTCAGACATTATTTAGTGTGATTTATCATCATTGGGACATAGGCTAAGGACGGAATATTCAGACCAAAATATATAAAATTTTATTTTTTCGCTAATAATTTTTGTAATAAATCTGAAAACACTTAATCTTTCCGAAGCAGCTAAAGATAGTAACATGAATTATCCCTAGAATTTTCTGAATTGCATTTAAAATAAGAAAGTTGGTATTGGCCACTGTAAAAATACAAATAGACGTGATCAAGCCTTTTTCCCCAGATGCCCTTATTTATTCGTTATTAAATTTATTTCATTCGGTTTTTCCACACTGTATAAAGAATCCTTATATATATATATATATATATATATATATAACATTTTTTTGTTCATTCGTTGCAAATCAATATCTGTTGCTCTTCAATTAGATCCAGTGTTACTTTTTTTCATCCCTCAATGTTGATGTTCAATCCAGATATATAATATATATACCGAGTGTCTCATAAATCTCATAAATCGTAGAGTGATGATATATTTATTACCAAACGTCTAAATGTAACGAGAATTTAGAAGACGCTTATTTTTATTTTGGAACGATATTTTGAAGTGGGCTAGTCGAGCTATAAGACTTCAACCGGGATTCTGTACTGATCAAGATAATGTTCTTAAAGGATATCAAGAAGGCGTCAATATGTCATATCACAAAAATATTATTTTTTTACGCAAGACGTCACGCAGCTTTTATATAATCAAGCAAATTGAAGTGTTCGGTCTTTTAAAAATTTTTATCAGTTTTGAAATTTTGTTTATTGTGACAGTATCAATAAAACATTAATTAAAATGTTATTGTTAAACCCTTTTTTCACGTCAGTTAATTAAAAATATCGTAACAATCAAATAAATCAATAAAAGAAATCAGTTGTGAAAGAATTTTCTTTAATAATTATAATTTCTACACGTGTTCATAATAATTAGGCATGAAATTTACGGCAACATAAAAATAATAATAAATCAAAAATAGTGCTAATAGGTGAAAGACAGTGGCGATGCTTGAGATTGGGAGCATGCCCCTTTCCACCGTGCGAGAACTAAGCTATTATTTGATGATTGCTAGCTTTTTTGAGCTTGTAAAACATGTCCAAAATTCGCGTAAATAGGGCTCCACCCCATATTTTGAATAAAATCCATTTTGAAAAATTTTTAGTTTTTGAATTTATCTCGAGAAGTTTTTGAGCATTTCCGAATCTGGAAAAACCAAGTGAAATCTTATTTAATTCCTCGCATTTTGAAAGAAAAATCATCTAGATGCGAAGATTTAGACCAAAACTAGGAAGGTTTGAATAAAGTTCGAATTTTCATGTGCCATAAATCACGCTTTTGACTTAAATTTTCATATGCCAAAGTGCCAAAAAAACGAATTTTGGAAAAAAAATGTAGATCAATGTAGTAGGTATGGTACCCCTAAGTTAAGAAAAATATCTTTTTTTACTGGTTGGATCTATATGGAATTTCTTTTGTCAAACCCCACGTAACGCTGTTAACAATAATATGCCTCTCTTCATTCAAATTGATCTAAAATATTTCTACAATTTGATCTGAATAAGCCACTCTGCTGTACGTTTCAGTCCTCATCTACGCTTTTCTCTTATCCTTAGTTTACGCCACTGCAAAATAATAAGCATACATTGATCATGCCTTTAAAGGTGCTTAGAATTGCTTAGCACGTTTGTATTCAGATAAATTACAGAACTAAAGTTATTTCAACAGTTACGACAATGTTAATTACCGAACTCAACACATAAATCATTAGCCGTTACAGCATGAGACGTACATCAAAACTATGAGGTATTAAATTGCTGTTATTGTCAAATCTGGAAGATGTCAGCAGCGTACATTTTAAGGAGGCTATAAAATGTCGATTTCTCAAAAAAAATTATTGTTTCTTATTTTACCTTTTTACCACACTGTGCAGGTGCAGGTGTATACGGGCGCAAACCTCTCCTCAATAGGAGAACTCAATAAAGTATTGCTGGTCTGGATCCCTGGCCACTCTGGCTTGGAAGGAAACGAAAAGGCAGACTCTCTTGCAAGGGAGGGTGCCGCACGTGTTTCCATCGGACCATAACCTACAATTGACATCGCAATATGTTTTAATTGGACAGCAAGAAGAGGTTTAGACTGCTGGCACAATTTACCAGAATTGGTTCATTCAAAGGCTTTTATACATCCTTCGAAAAATGTCTCCAAACAAATGTTAGACTATAGCAGGCATGACCAACGTTGTCTAACAAGCCTTTTAACAGGCCACTGTCATCTGAATCACCATATGCTAAAACTTGGACTGTCGGGAGATCCGACTTGCCGTCTTTGTCTAAAAGATGATGAAACAGCAGAGTATATTATTTGTGCCTGCCCCGCCGCGGCTCGAATCAGGTATCTGATGTTTGACAGGGTCTGTCTCTCGCCCTCGTACCTGAAATATTATTCACCAAATAAACTAAACGGCTTTGTTAAGTATTGTTAGGCCTTATAGACCCACTCACCACACGCCTATTCTAACCTACCACACTGTAAAAAGCAGTGTAACTTTTCAAGGGTCTCTGGGTTGTACAGAAATTTACTCCTTATGATACAAAATTAATTTGTGAAACCGGTAGATTGATATGTGTTATATTTCTGTTGCGCTCTAAATACACAAACATAAAAAATATGTAGCTTTTTGGATTGGCCTGTCATATAGATATGAAAGGTTTCAGCAACTCATCCTGTATTATAAAATTGCTAAGGATGCCTCAGGGTAGATTGATTCTCTTCCTAATGTAATTCGTAAGTCGTGAGGAAATGGTTAAAGGCCGAGATGAACGGTTTCATTAAAACAGACATGTGTGAGCTTATGTTAGGCTACTGTTTTGAAATCGTATTGTGTTTATGGGCTGTTTTTATACTCCTAATTAACTCTATTATTTTGAGATCGTTCGAAGTGATATATTTAAGATTTGCACGAAACGGGTCTTTGTAATATTACAAAAATGAATTATGCAGAGAAAGTGATTTTAAGTCTTCATTTCAAATAATTAAACAAAAATATATTTTATCTACAACCACCTTAAAAATTAGGCATTTACGAACTAAAAAAAATGTGTGAAATCATACATTATACATACGTTAAAAAGCGTGCGTAAATGAACAACGCTTTTTATATGGAACTTTCATTATAACACCCAAAAGCGTGCGTAAATGACCAATGCTTTTTAAATGGGGTTTTCAGTTTAACACTCTTTTTAGCTACGTAATTAGTATCTAGTTGCCTTGAATTTAGTCGTTTCTTGTATAAACTTTTGTGCTGTCAGTAAATTTGAGTGCAGACAAAGAGAAAAATATTTTCTGTTATATCTAAAATTTTAATTACACTTATTTTAACTGGAAGAACCTCGAGAAGAATGAATTTTTTCGGATTGCACACTACCTGAAATTAGAATTCGTTGTGTATATATGTGTTTATAGAAAATTTATTTTTATGTTTTTTAACCCTTTCAGAGCACATTTTTTTATTTTTTCTTCATGTGGTCGTAGATAAAGTTTTGTATGACACTTGTGCGTGAAGTACACTCCGCTACGCTCGTGCCTTGCATTTTCGCAACTCGTGCGCAAAAGTATAACTTCAAACACTTGTATCATAAATAACTATTTTCTTTAATGATTTCACACTATATACAGGTAGTTTTCTTTATTATTTACAAACATTTTACCTCAGTTATTGTTTCCACTTTATTTAGTCAAATGTGTGTCAAACAGTGAGTGAAAGTATCATCTCCGTAGATATCGAGTTAGCTGGAAATGAACATAAGAGAAAGAACAAAGGTTTACCACCCCCTCACAAGATCATTAACTCACTCTACATACCGCTGAGTACCTGTTAGATCATACAAGAATGTTTTTTGAATGCTTATTGCTCAAGTTTCAATTCAATTCATGCATGGTCAATTCGCATGGGATAATGAACATGTGAATTGAAATAATGAGGTCCACGTTGTTGTGGTCAAAGTATAGACTGTATTCTGATTGGTGGCTTGTTAGTGTATGGACTTTTTATTTAGTTCAGAGGTACACTTGCTGTTTAAGGAAGCATTTGTATCAATGGGTGAACAGAATTTTTAGTGCTTGAACTGAGCAGATTCACGTACGACCAAGACCAAATTTCCTATTTTTAGACGTTAGTGCTCGACCATAATTTCATGGAGATGGAGAATACTTGGGACCAGCTACAAAAAGCCTTGGAATCCCATGAACAACCCTCAGACACTCCAAGAGCTTGGAGGCAAATTAATCCAGGGTACTTCAACGAAATTTTTCAATAAAATTGATTTTGTCACTAAACTTCAATTTATTCAATACGTAAACATAAATTGAATTAAACTTATAAATGAAATTTAGTTTAACGGGTATCTGGCATTCGTTTTTGATATAAAAAGCAGCTTAGTACCTAAATGGATGGCGGTAAATGCTGAGAAATAAAAGATCGGTATGCAAAAAACGGGGGTTAACGACCACATCTTCGCTCCAATTTCATTCGGTTGCATGAGAACTACTTTTCCTAAAAATCTTGAAATTACGCTCATTATTAGTGGTACCGACTCGAGCTAGATAACCGAGTACTTAGCCAGAAATTTAATATGACCAACTTGATGCAGAGACGTACTAATTTTTTTTTCAGAGGCTTAAATTACTTTGACAATAAGAAATACAAATTTCAGGTGCCAATAAAGTTCTAAAAAATATATTATTATTATTCTCTAAAAACCAGTTTTATTTTTTAAATGAAGTTTTAGCCGAAATTTGAAAGACCCTGTAGGATGCAGCAAGTAGGTACATAAGGGGGTGTCAACTGATGCCAAAATGTAGCATCATCCTTTGAAAACATTTTATTTCTTTCTACTTGTCGCAGCTGCTGCTCCCCACTTCTTGGAGACGAATCTTTTGAGAATAAGTGTGTTTTTGGAATAACTAAAGTTAAATTAAATAGCTCATTCATTTGACATTAATAATTATTTAAAATATAAAAAATGCATTAAAAAAATTAATTTAATTTTGACCTATAATCAAGGAAGCTACACAGTTTTTAGAATTAACGGTTTACCTAAATAAAACGTGCACTGGCACGGATTACATGTGATGCATAATATTTAATGACTATTTCCGGTGGATTCCGGCGAAAATCACGACAACAGTCCGTCCCTGAGCAGAGGTCAAGTAAATTGCTGGACCATCTTTATCAAAGAGCATTGGCGCTGGACTAGTACACAGACCAGAGAACACTGAGCATCTCAAGAGTCAGAAATTACAAGTGATAGAGGTCGGTGTTTGAAATTTGCACGTTATTTTATAACGGTATATTCCTTTCACAATTTTATTCATCTTAACAAGATTATTTTCTTTAAAGTTCTCCACAAAATTATCAAGTTTTCCTACCATCTTATGTAATGAATTTCGATAAAAAATTTACAGGTAACTAAAAAATGTGCAAATGTGCTTGGTCCAAAGAAAAACACTTTCCTCTGCTATAAAGTATAGCAGGGTGTGTCTCGGGTTTCCACAGGAACAATCAAATATCTAGTTAGTTCATAATTAAAGCACGGCATTGACATTATTATGTGGGTAAAATTACCTACACCTACTTTCTTACTTACCGATACCTACTTTCGAAACGTGCCGCTAGATCGCACCACAGTGTAGCCGTGTGTAAAACCACCAATCATACAATTCCGTTCCCCTTTAGGCTTTAGATATCTAAGTTTTGGTACTTTTAAAGATAAATACAGATCTCTACTACAAAATGGACAAGAGTCCATGCTATACTCCTGATATTTTACCTATTTAATCAATCATTTAAGTTTCATTGAAGGGCTTATTATTTATTCTCTCATTAATGCGTTTTTATTTCAAATAAAAATAAAATAATTGGTCAGTATACACAACTCGATCAGTTTCTGCATTTGGAACGGTAACGTGAATAGCACGGACCGTTATTGCCAGCTCTACAGAGCGCCCAGAGAGTGCTAGTTCAGGGCACATGGGTGGATCTGTATCGTGAATGGCGCGGGGTAGGGGGCGCTTCAGCGGGGTCAACGCGTGACCTCAAGCCGAGGGGTACACAGCTACTTTCCCACGGACCCGCCCGCTATATCTACCGCTCTTCATCTGACTCTAGCCTGTCATTAAATATGGCAATGTGTGGTGCTAAGCCACTCCACATACATGAACAACTGTATCGATTTTGATGGTGATTAACATATATATGAATATGAACACTCGGATCCTTCATCCGCGGAGATGTGTCCTTGCGGAGGATGTGTGAAGGACATTTATATAATATCGGTTTATTTTCTGAATACGGGGTTAAGCAAAAGTGCTTATACTTGAGGTTAATACATTTTTTTTATTATCAAAACATTTTTGACAGTCTACAATGCAAGTGGACGTAACGAGATCTTATTTTCCCGACTCGATTCCAATGTTGCCAAATTTAGTAGTAACATAACAAATATTGAAGTAAATATGTAAATATCAGAAAATAAGAAATAGAAAACTAAAAAAAAAATAAGAAAACCCAGGCTCAAACCCGGTTGATCAAAGTGAAACTATGTATAAAAATATCAGAAAATAAGAAATAGAAAACTAAAAAAAAACAAGAAAACCCAGGCCCAAACCCGGTTGATCAAAGTGTTACTATGTATAAAAATATCAGAAAATAAGAAATAGAAAACTAAAAAAAACGAGGAAACCTAGGCCCAAACCCGGTTCATCAAAGTGTAACTATGTATGAAAATATCAGAAAATAAGAAATAGTAAGCAAAAAAAAACCAGGCCCTAACCGGGTTTCGAACCTACGACCTCTGAGTTGTAAGCTCAGTACCCTACCAACTGTGCCAATCTGCTCACATTCAGTCACATCGAATAGAAGATTAAAGGCTGCTTGGACGCATGCGCACCTCAACTACTAAATTTGAAGTGGTGGGAGGATTGGAGTCTCCTGTGGACGTATTGTGGACTGCCTAACGATTCATAAACACGTCACATACATATCACATATTCGCAGCAACTATTAATTAATTTCACACAAATACAACAATCTCAGTGAAGGAAACGTTAAATTAAATTTGACTTTGAATTAAAATGACAGTTTATTTGCAGGAAACTTTGAATAAAGTAAATATTGTTTGTATAGAAACTAATTTATTTGTGGCCTTATCACATTTCTTCAAATCCTGTTGAAATAATATTGTAACGTCAATCCGTTATACTTTTTACCATGATGACAATAGAAAACTAACTGTGAATAACTGCCCACGTAAGACGTACTGAAATTAGCATCTTTATTGGAGGAATTGTGTAACGCTTAATAAAAATAACATTTTTCAATAATATACATCATTTTTGATAACTTTAGTTAACTACCATTTGTCAAATCGCAGGGAGATAATAATTGTGCAAAATTAACTGGTTGAGATAGATTAACTATTTATCTAACGACTACATAACTGTCTACAATCCCTTGAAATACTAGGCAAGGAAAACAGAGTCATTTTGACCTGCTATATTTGGGTAAAAATTGTTTTCATTAACCAGAAAAAAACCTAATATCTTCAATAATATTCCATCACTTTAAAACAACAAATTGAAAATTCATAGTAAATCATTTGAAAGTATTGACAGAAATTTACATTTTTTAAATAAGCCTATAGATTATTAGCCTCAAATAAGATCTACTTTATACCGAAAAAATAAGTATTTCAGTATAATTCAGTACATTTATTGTTACGAGAATAAAAACTTATTTGCTACAAATCACATATTTCTTCACCTGTAAGAAATCACATTAGCCTACAAATTATGTGGCAATTGAAACAAAGAATTCTCACCCCACCCTTCCCTATTATTCAGTAACGGTCACCACCTGTATACGTTTGGCGTCAGTCTGCATGTGAAATAAGATCAGTTTTTGCAATTTTACTAATTATTTTGTTTTTGTGAAGTATGTGGTTAAAGTGCTCTGGACAAAAATAAGTTTAATAATAGAATGAATAAATTGTTGAACTCATGGCGATTACAAGAATTGTGAGATATCTTTGAAGGTAAGGAAATAAATGACAATTATATTCAAGTAGGTAGAAGTAACAAGCAAGCGAAATGTACCTCAAATGTACACATTTCTCAATTAAACCTGTCAGATCTACTCCAAGAACTCCAAAAAACTGCTATGGGGAAAGCATTAATGAGCACACTTAAGGATAGACAAGGCTATCTTGTGGATACCATTGTTGGTTATGTTTTAGATCATGTAGGTATGTTTAATTTTAACAATGTATGGTTTCCATTTTATAAATGTATGGTATCTATTTTAAAAATGTATGGTTTTCTTTTTAATAGATCAAAATATTAGGCATCAAGTTTTTTATTCCTATCCTGCTTTCCTAAACAGTTTTATGCATAAATAGAGACCATTAATTTTTATTAGATTTAAACATGTTTGTCATAAAAATACTGTAATTTTCATCTGTGTCCAGACTAACCATCGACCAATTCGATCGACTAGTCCACACATACAAAACGGAAGTCAACTTTGTTGTTCGACATAGTCTGGAAAAGGCTTAGACAAATATTTCTGAAAAATATATTTTCCCAAGTAACCTAATTATTTAGAGAACCGTGGGGAAGTTACACATACTGCTTAATACACCGTGAACTTTTAATATATTTCTAAATATTTAGAAACATTTCAAAAGCTCAGTGTCTTGAATAGTGCATGTAGGTAACTTCCATAAACAAAAAAAATACCATAAATAATTCGGTTTTTTAGGGAAATATATTTTTTCACTATAAGGCAATATAAAGTTTATGAAAATTATGGTTCGGTTATGATAAATATGTTGAATTTTAGTAAAAATTAATAATTTTCTTGAAGAAGGCACATTTGTTTCCAACAAAAAAATATAATTTGCTGGAAAGATACATGTTTACGATTAAAAAACATATCGTTAACCCAGACAATATACTTTTTTATGGTAGAGAAATATATTTTACCGATACAATATACATTTTTTCATATTCATGTCATTCTGCCATAAACTAATTTTTTTATAATGAAACAATATAGTTAGCTTGCAAAAATAAGTATTTGTTATTGGAAAACTACTTTATTTAATTTAAATCCTTTCAAAAATTAATATAACTATTTTGTCATTATACCTCAATAAATGTTGTTTGAGACAAATATGATTCATTTTTACAAGAATAAATGTAATTTTCAATAGATAACTCATATTATTGGTGACAATGAATATATTTTTATTCATCAACAATATTACTTTCCGAACTTGAAACAAATCCTTTCTTAACGACAAATCAAATATTAGTTAGGCCATATGAAAAATCATATTTATTTGACATAATAAGATTTTGATTGTCACAAATAAATATTTTTCTCGGTGTGGGTGCTGGCGCATCGAGAAGTGGAGGTCAATGAGGAGGCAAAAAAGGGATCAGAGACTTAACTTATCGGACCTGAAACATTTTTTGGCATTGCGGAAAGCACTGCTAGATCAGCCATAGCTACCTGGACGGAGAGAAAAACCTACACGTACTGGGCAGACATACCGGGGCTCTCTAGCTCAAAGGCGTTCATATACTACCCTTCGAGTACAAAAAAATTAGCAGATCCTGGAATGGAGTAGAACAAACCTACGCATTCTGTCGGGACTGCTTACAGGACATTGTCGACTAAATTACCACCTAAAGAAGATAAGTCTGGTTCAGACCTTGGACTGTGGGTTCTGTAATTTGGAGGACGAAACTGCGGAGAACATACTATGCTCATGCCCAGCCTTGGGCAGGGCAAGGTATAAATTATTCGGTTTTAGTACCTTAGAGCCGAACGACTTCAAAAAAAGTATCACCAAATACAACCATGGACTTCGTCAGAAGCACAGGTTTGTGGGGTGAATTGTAATCCCAAGGGGTGAGCCACAATAAACCTAACGAAGGTCGCAGTGAAGGTGGTAAGAAGGCCCCACTCACATAGAACCTAACCTAACGCAACGACTACATACTGCAGAGCTTCAATTTCCTGCATAAAACGACTACTCCTTTTTTAAATTTTCTAATCAAGGCTGATATTCAAATTAAAAGCGCAAAATTAAAAAAAATATGAAAAAATACACAAATTAAAAATTGTTAAAGTTATGTCCTAAATAATTGAGGCAGTCTATATACTTAAAGCTGACTCTGTATACTTAATTTACCGTAATGCCATTTCTTTTTTTTTTTCGGGTCTGAAATAAATCCTCTCTTTGCTCTGTGGCATAAGGTAATATCAAGTAATTGACCGCACACAACTCAGTGGACAGATCACGCAATTAATGACCTCTACCCCACATTAAACGCTCCGTGGAATGGATCAAAGATGAGATTTACACGACTAATTAGCATAATTACATTTTACGCTACATTTGCTGCGGATTCTCGAACTTGGTGTTGGGCAACGAATAATTCACGTACAAAACGTCACAATTGCTCATGTCATAATTCAAATATTTTCAAAAAACATCTCAAATTTTGTTGTTGATAAATTAATTCCGCCTTGGGCTACGTATGTCGATAGATTTTAACAATTTTTTCCCTTCTCATCAAATTTATTCCAGTATATTATCCTGTCCGCAGAGTTAACATCTAGGTAATACTAATTAATAAATTTCTATAAGAAATGATTAATCATCTTGATAGTTTTGCTTCAACTAAAAATACAGTGAATCGAAATATTGGAGAACTGTAAGTATACAGGATGTCAGTTTTAAAACTTACAATAGTTAGGATTTTTACGATAAAAAGACGATGATGTCATTTTTAGTTACTTTCCTGCTTATCAGAATAAATATTGATTTACCAACCGTAAATACAATGTATCCTCAACAGCCAGGGCAATTTACAGCTAACGGATTGGCAAAACTTCAAGACGTTGTCAGATCAACTGGTAAAATTCCCCAGTTTGTTTTGACGTTTATTGACATTCGATCAAACAAGTTTTTTTTGGTGCTTTTAAATTCATTGTTTCTTTAAAATTAGAGAAACAGTTTTTTTCATAACTAATTATTTAGGCAAATCTGCAGTGTGTAGTGAATAAAATGCCGAAGCAGCTGAACACTAAATGTCAAGAGATGGTAACATATTTGTTAAGCTATTTCGAAATGGGGACCCGCTTCTCCCGCTTACTGCTGTAAGAGACCTAATTCGCTATTTGTATTCATTATTATTAAGAACTATCAATCTAACATCAGATTGACTTTTCTAGATTTCGTTAAGTAAAGAAAAACACTACAGCTTGGCAGCATCACAATATGTACTAAAATGACATGCGAGAGAGCCATCAACCCTTCATGCCCCACCTACAAAAAATTAAATGGCAACCCCCTACTTGTGATACGTCGTTGGAAAGTTTGTAGAAAATGCTTTCCAACGGTTTAAGTGTAACAATGAAGCAGAAACATTTATTTGTTCTTCGTTCACGAAGTAAGTTTTAAAATTGACACCCTGTATCTATAACCTCTATGATAATTTCTATTCCTTACCTTGATTTATTTTAGACGTTTTTATTGACAAGAAATTAGATAAAAATTGCCTGGTGACTTTGAAGGCTGGTTAAAGTTGATGAATCCATCAATTTAATATGGTAATTTGAAATTTTCATAAACTTTCACCTACTAATTCTAGTCAAAAACAAATACAAAATATTGTAAACGAAAAGCAGATTAATTTGACTAAATTAATTGTAGATTAAGCAATAAAACATGCAAGTATAGTAATTTTTGACACGTATTGCTTGTTCTACTCAATGATTCCCAAAGTGATCTATATCGACCCCCAGGGGTCTATGACAACCTGCAAGTAGGCGAGCGGCGCACCCCTAAAAAGATGCACAAAAAAGCGAGTTGACCGACCACTACAAAACGCAAGGAAAAAACCATTTGGGATCGATTAATTATATTATTAGCAACAAAAAACCTCAATAACATTTTTTTGTCCCGATGGTCAGTCATTTGTTATTAACCAAAAACTTGCAAAATTACGGAAAATGAAAAAATCGTTACGCTAATCATTTTTTAAGGTGAAATGGATAAAAATAAACACTTTTTGACTCTTGATATTTTTTCGAAAAATGCTTTGTTTTCAAGTTATCGGCAATTCAAACTCAAAAATCGACCGAAAAATGGATTTTTCGAAAAAAAATTTCTCGGCTTCTACCACAGCTTTTTCAAAATGCAAATTACTCGTGAAAACATATACTATTAGATGGTATTTTTCATTTTCTTGCTACATTCATTTACCTTGTCGAATTCGTCATACCAAATTCGCGAAATTTACGGATTCCAAGGCGGATTTGCCGTGACGGAGGGCGTAACGTGTACTGATTTGCGGAACTATTTTTCGATTAATAATGTTAATTATAATACGTTTTATTTTGCTATCGTTAATGTTTTATTAATTTCTGCTAGAAAATATATGTTATAAAAATTATTAAGTTATGAATGTTAAATTAGAATGAGACTTATTTCAAAATAAACAAACTGATTTATTTACATAAGATTTACATTTGAATATGAACATCTGTTTTAATAGAGTTACATATAATCTTCAGCCTCTTCTTCACCGTTTGAGTCTATAAGATCATTTGAAGTGTCTTGATTATTGCAAATTGTAGAACACGCACATAGTTCGCAGCATGGAAAACCTTGAGATAAACAAGAACATCTTTCGTCATCTTTGCACGGTGACTTTCCACTACAATTACAAATAAATTTTTGTAACAATTCCATGGCTGTATCTCCTTCAAAATAATTGACTATCAATAAGTCGTTATTTTTTAATGTAGATGGAAGAATTTTTTATTTGAGAAAAGCTTTTTTTAAACAGTAGACAGTGTAAACAAAAATTAACGATAGCAAAAAAAAAACGTATTATAATTAACATTATTAATCGAAAAATAGTTCCGCAAATCAGTACACGTTACGCACTCCGTCACGGCAAATCCGCCTTGGAATCCGTAAATTTCGCGAATTTGGTATGACGAATTCGACAAGGTAAATGAATGTAGCAAGAAAATGAAAAATACCATCTAATAGTATATGTTTTCACGAGTAATTTGCATTTTGAAAATTTGAAAAAGCTGTGGTAGAAGCCGAGAAAATTTTTTTCGAAAAATCCATTTTTCGGTCGATTTTTGAGTTTGAATTGCCGATAACTTGAAAACAAAGCATTTTTCGAAAAAATATCAAGAGTCAAAAAGTGTTTATTTTTATCCATTTTACCTTAAAAAATGATTAGCGTAACGATTTTTTCATTTTCCGTAATTTTGCAAGTTTTTGGTTAATAACCATCGGGACAAAAAAATGTTATTGAGGTTTTTTGTTGCTAATAATATAATTAATCGATCCCAATTGGTTTTTTCCTTGCGTTTTGTAGTGGTCGGTCAACTCGCTTTTTTGTGCATCTTTTTAGGGGTGCGCCGCTCGCCTAAAGGGGTCTACGAGATTTTTAATTTCCTTTCCATCGTCATACCTAGTGGAAAGGGGGTTCAGCGCTGTTACCAATCTCCTAACGACAAAAAGAAACAGACTGGACATCATTAGCCGAGGAGATTTAAGGTTAAACCTTACAAAATTGACGCGGGAGTCTACCAATAACAAAAAACATGGAAAAAAAGTTTGGGAACCTCTGTCCTACATGAATAAACTTATTATTGAAATTATTTTGTATGTAGTAGTTACCTACATTAAGAAACATTTCTATATCATCAATTGCTCAAAATTACTTCCTTATTTTTCTTTTTGAGAATTGCACTTGGTACTTCAACATAATCCTAGCCCGCCACTGCTTTCAACTTCAATATTATGGGCCATAACAAGTCAGATATCTCTGATCTAACGTGATGTATAATTATGTTAATTAATTGGGAGTGGAAATCTCATCTATGATCCGATAGAATGGCCACAAAAAGGTACTTAATACAGAGCCAGTGAGTCTAGGAGGATCCTTATGACTATCTCGAATGATATGAATATACCGAAAGAGATTTTAATTGGACGCTATTATTTTTTGTTTAAAATCGTCTGAAGGTCGATCCAAGCAGGGGTCGGTGAACATTTCAAAAGTTTATAAAAAATATAAAAATATCATATAAGTTTTCCCGTATATAACAACCGCTTTTGAAATAAAAATAGAGCTAATGGAAAATACGCCTTCGCTGAATAATGGATAGCCATTTAACTGGCAAATGTTGAAATACATTTTTTTTCGTTTACAATATAAATTACAATGCTATGTTAAAAAAAAACTAAACTGTACATTGATTGATGATAAACACACATTTAAGAAATTGTTCATTTTGTAATAGCAATGTAACCACAGTTGCATAAAGCTTTTAATTATTTGTGCTGGTTTTTAATGACCGAATGCTCAAATACAGGGTCAGTAGACAATACAATAATAAATACAATACAATGAAAATTTAATTTGTATATACAGGGTTTTCCTAAAGTAGTATGAAGTATGAATATTAGATTTAATACTATGATAACGCTTTACAAAGTTTTTGAAAAATATTTTCCAAAAGAAAACAATGACCGTACAATGGGGTCATTTACATATATTATTTTATTTTATTATTGGGAAAAGCACATCATTTTGAGGCTCTGTGAAAAAATTAGACGTCAGCGAGACTCCTAAGTCACCTAAAAAAAATTATAAACATTAAACAGCGCTCCTTTCCGAATTTCAGGCGTGACGTCATCGCATATGAAATCTCTCGTTGAGAGAGCGGATACCGCGCCGATCGGTTCTCGGTTAGATGACTACTTAGCTTGTAACAGTATTTTGCTAGCTTATATGCTTATTATTTATTATACGTTTTAGCAAACTCTAAACAGTGTTATGTTTGTGAAATGAGAACGTTTAGAAATAATTTAAACTATTCGACACAATGGACCAGAACCAGTGTAAAAAAAGCTATAAATATTGTGCGGTTCCAGAATGTAAAAGTACTACGATTAAAACATTTATTTCTATTAATAAGGATGCAAAAAAACGGAGGCAATGGCAGAAAAGCGTGAAAAGACTCAAAGCAATCAAGTCAACATACTTTGTGTATATTTAGGAATTTATTTTTCTTCAATAAGAATCGTTATAAATTACCTTATAAAATACGTTGTGAAACCATATTGAGAGGGTTATTGAAAACCACACGCTTGTATTATTCTAAATTTTTTTAAATACGAAGATGATATTGTTTTTATAGCTTGTGGTGTTATTAATGTTCAAAATTATTTAATAAAATAATGGATCAGTTCTTCACAAATTCAATTTTATTGAATAGGTAATGCTTTTTTTTCCAAAAAACAGGTTATCTTTTTCAGTAAATCATCAACAAAACTGGCGTATATTATGTTTTAAAAGAAATTATTTTATTTGATTCAAAGTCCGGATCAGCTCTAACAAATATCGCTTTTTTACCAGTGAGGTGCATGTGCATTTGAATCTGATGTATATATTTGGAGCTAATATTTCCTGCTTCATCAAGTTTTTCTTGTTCTTTTCAAAATTGGTAATTTAATGTCCACTACACATTCATCATAAATAGCATTTGGAGAAGCTCCTTTAATTGGGCAGTCTGCAGTTAATAAAATTGCAATTTGTTACTGAGTAACATAGCGTTATCTCCGTAACTTTGTCCACCAGACCAGGAATAAAATAAAACATCTGTAATCACCCTGTATATCATTTGATAAAGCATGTATTTATGAAAATATTGACATTTTTAATCATTCTTGCCGGAAAACAGCCAAAAACGATGTGTCACATAGTATAAAATTATAATTTAATAAACTCGTGTTTTTGATTAAAAAGCTCCATAATCATTAGCAAGTCCACTTCTGGAAGATTTAATAAGTTTGCTTTTTTAAAATCAGGTCCACACATTTTATTTTATTCACACAACATTTTGCGAGTAATTCAAAATAAATAAATTCTACGCGAGGCACGTTACAGTCAGAAGCGTAATATTGTGCACATTAACTTTCATAAGCGGTGACGTCACAGTCATAGTCTTCGCCCCGCTACGGTATGCTTATTTAATTGGTTATATTAGGAGAACGACATATTCTTTCGACATGAAATTTTCAGAATCATATTTTTATCCTTAGTACTTTGTTTTACGACAATTAAAAATGATTTAAAAATTTTAATTAACGAGCCCATTAAGGCATTAAGGCAGAAATCAGACAACTTGGGACATGCCACAAGACGGTATGATGAAAAAGGTATAACTTTCCAAAGAAATTCGTTACGGAATTAAGCAACAAGAAGGAATGGGATCCAAATACCATTACCAGAATTGGAAAGAATGCCATTCAATGGTACACAGACGGCTCAAAGGCAATAAAAGGAGCTGGGATAAGAGTGTTCGGACCAGGAACCAAACACTCTGAAAGCTTGGGAAAAACTCCAAGTATCTTTCAAGAGGAAATTCACGCCATAAGAACGTGCGCCCAGTTCAATAATGATAAAGGATACAGAAGACAAAGGTTTCAGTGAATGTCACCCCAGAATGGTTAGTTGAATCTTGTAGATTATACCAATTCAAACATTAACCTAAAAGGAGTGTTGGAAATGTGACAAGTGGATTTCCATCTGTATGTGTGTGGTTATTATGAAAATTCATACTGCCACGTCTTGAGATCTCTAAGGCAGTGGTTCCCAAAGTTGTCAGGGCTACGACCCATCAAATACAAGTTTACATACTCGGGACCCACCTCTAGGAAATTTAACCGTAACCAATAAAGGACTTTTCAAAAAACCAACAAAATTTTAATACAACTTTTGATAAGTCTCCTAGGTGTCCTGCATTTCGCAAGTATGTGAATTTCACAGAATCTACATTCAGGATGCAGTATCATATTAGAACACCTGTAAAGTTTTGCTCTGGTTCTAGCAATCACATGTTTATAGATCTTCTTCTTCCCAGGTGAAACTACCAGACGACTGTACTATTAAAGAAGAAGAAATATCGCTCGAAACATTATCAAAATTTTATCTTGGACATTCCAACAACTCCAATTGTTCGATAAACGGAACCAACTAGTTTAAACAGATATTATACATGATACCCATAACGTAATGTCCACATCGTTCAATAAAACAAGCTCGAAAGTTTTTCAGTGAATCCTGGCCGTGTTTCTGCTACAATAATAGCAAGAATTCGCAGTAAATGCATGTATGTGCATGTAATTTGAATCCAATATCAAGATTTAATATGCAGTAGTTCACACAGAACATGGAACACAATTTATGAATACACGGTTCTGAACCTGTGGAAGAAATAAAATACATATTGTTTTGTAAACGTGATTATCTGATACGGAAATTTATAAATATTCAAAAAATGTCTAAATTTCAAAGCTTGAGAATATATATAGATACAATTTTTGAAATCTACCCCAATATAACAAAAAATCTTGATGCAATATATCAGTTCCTGCGGCAATATTTTGACTTCGCTAACTGCGGTCATCTGTAACCAGATTTTTTGCAAAATAATCCTAGTCAATTCAATAACATATTGGAGTTATTCAAAAAAAAGGAAGGCTGTGGAAGGCTCAAAAAATATTTTTTCTTTCCTGGTTTCTACAAAAAGATGCTGTATGTTAAATGACGACCTATAAACTTTTTTCTATATAATAAAACCAGCATTTAAATATCGGAAAATAGTTTGTAATCCATAGATGACTCAGCTAGGAGTTAATAGAATATGTTATGTCTTAACGTAAATTGTTATTGCCTCCTTCTACTTGAATTATGTATTCAGCGGTTAGAGTAATTGCTGTTTGTCCGCCGCAATGCGTCTAAAGCCCATCGTGGGAAATCCATGGGTTCGGTTCTTAAATGAAACAATTACCTAGTTGCGTGTTTGCAACACATTATTGAACCATTCCTGCACGGTATTTGTTTTTATTTTCCTATATACCCTTTCATATATTCAATTTTTTAGGAAGATCTTATTCATCTGGTTTTTTTCACACGGGTGAATGCCGAATTTGCATATCGAGAACGGATTACCATTTACTCCGAAATAATGAAGCTGCTACTAGAACAGATAATGAACCAACACCAAATTACCGACAATTTCATTTCATACAAACCACCTCGCTTTTCCTCATATTTCATTAATAATACCCATAGACTTAAATATTACCGATGAGAAATGTTCCTCCATCCAGAACACTAATGTTACACTCCAAATTCATGAATTCGGGATCGTTACCACTTATATATCTCCTTCAAATAGTCTTTCATCCAAGTTCTACCTCACAGCACCTGGCAGGAAACAAACTGATGGATATACCAGGGTATCAGTGAGTTTAATTTTTAGCTGCTCTTCCATCTCTTCATTATTTATTCTGTAATGCTTGTAACTCCTTTCACGACTCATTTCTATAGCTTGTATTCTACCCTTCATTGTTCGCTCTAGTACTCACGTTTCTCTGCTTAAAAACTGGTCTAAGAACCGAATAAATGAAGACAAAAAGTATGTAAGTATGTATGTATTTTGGGGTGACATTCACTGAGACCTAAAATATCTATTGTGCCCCCTTACTTCTTCTTAGTTTCCGAGGAGAGTCTCAGAAACTAGCAGTTCTTTTAGTCCTATTTCCCGGAGGAATTTTAGGATGTCTGCAGGTTTCAACTTAGGTAAATGTTCCTCTTCTATCCAGTAATCTCCTAGGTGCTGTGCTCTAGGATTCTGAAATGCTGTGCAGTTGGAAAGTATGTGGATGGAGGTTTCTTCTTCCATGCCACAAAATCTGCATTCTTCTTCCTCCACTATTTTGAGCTTTTTCAGGTGCCCATTCAGGCGACAATGTCCCGTTAGGATCCCTGTTAAAACTCTTAGCGTAGTTTTTCTTATGCATCCATTTGATCTTAAGAGGTTGTAGTCACCCAGAAAATTCTTTGATTTTATAAGCCCCACTGGATCTTTCCAATGGTCAGATCTTCTCTTTTTCTAGGCTTTACCTATTTCTTCCAATATTACATTAGGGCTGATTCCGCAAAAGGGTTCAGGCCCCTAGAAAGGTATATCAGTCCCCCTCTTTGCTAGTTCATCTGCTATTTCATTTCCTTCTATTCCAGTGTGTCCTGGAATCCATAGTAAGGTTTAAGAACTGATTACACAAGAGCTTAGTGCTTTAATGGTTGCTTGACTATCCGACATTATGATAATTCTTTGTCTTCTGTATCCTTTATCAATATTGAACTGGGCGCACTTTCTTATGTCGTGGATTTCCGCTTGAAAGATACCTGGGGTTAGGTTAGGTTAGGTTAGGTCCCAAGCTTTCAGAGTGTTTGGCTCCTGGCCCGAGCACTCCTATCCCAGTTCCTTCTATTGCTTTTGAGCCGTCTGTGCACCATTGAATGGCATTCTTTCCAAGTCTGGTAATGGTATTTGGATCCCATTCCTTTTTGTTGCTTAATTCCGTAACGAATTTCTTTGAAAAGTTATACTTTTTCATCACACCGTTTTGTGGCATGTCCTAGGTTGTCTGATTTCTAAGAAGTGAGGAGGTGTTTTTTTTTATTGATTCCCCCTCTACTTAGTCTGTATTTTGTCTTTCTGCAACGCTTTCCACCACTACATGTAGAGGGGAGAGGTTGAGAATCACTTCCATGGCTGCCGTTGGACATGTTCTCATTGCTCCTGTAATGCATATACAGGCTAGTCTTTGAATCTTGGAGAGGTTTTCTCTCGTCGTCAATAGGCTAGTTCTACTACTCCACGCAATGGCACCATAAGTGATGATTGGTCTCAGTGTACATCCAGCTTAGGATTTTTGGGTTACAGCCCCAGCTTCTTCCTGACAGATTTCTGCACACCATTAGAGCCATTTTTGTCTTGTATGTAATTTCCTCCTAAATAGTGATCGGTAGAAACGAAGTCCAAACAGTTGTTAGTTTAAGCGATAAAGAATTAGAACAAACGGATAACTTCAAGTATCTAGGTGTCTTGATAAACAAAGACGGGAAGAACGAAGCGGAAATTAACAACAGGATAGAAAGCGCAACCAGTTGTACTATTCATTAAGTAACACGCTTGTAAGGAAGAAAGAAGTGTCGACGAAAACAAAGCTGATAGTCTACAAAACCATATTCAAATCGATCCTAATCTATGGTTGTGAAAGCTGGGTACTCACGGAATAACAGAAGAGCAAAATACAAGCCATAGAAATGAAATTTTTAAGGGGCATAAAGGGCATCACAAAAAAAGACCGAGTGAGAAATGAAGTTATTAGAAAGGAATTGGAGGTCGAGCCGATCATAAACAGTATAGAACGACAACAACTGAATTGGTTTGGACATATGGTAAGAATGGACAACTCGAGACAAGTCAAGTTGATATGGCAAATCAAAAAATAGAAGATCTAGAGGCAGGCCTAGAAGGAAATGGGATGATGTAATAGCTGGTATCCTGGGAAAAAGTAACAAGAGCTGCAAGGAAGGGAAAGAACTTGCACGAAATAGAAGAAGCTGGGCGAAATTTGTGTATAAAAACGACTGAAATACTTAAGTACAAACCTTGTATGGACAAAACACCTTAACACTTTCGGGTATATTAAGGTTTATGATTATGATGATGATGATGTAATCTCCTTTTCGTGTTTGTTTCACAGGAGTTTATTGTCTAGACAAAGACAAAAAGTATGTTAAAGATAGAGATTTCTTTAACTTAGGTATTTGCAAACATGCTTGGAAAGAGGAGCATCAAATTCAAGGGGTTCGGGCGCACATAATATCGGAAGAGAACAATAATAGACGAAAAATGTACTGCTCAGTCTAATGTTATTCCCTTTCTTGCATGTGAATTTTTTTTATTAAAAAATAACTCAACAATTATTGATATTTTTTAACTGTTCAATTTCGCATTTGATTAACTTTTCACTCTATTTTTAATTAATCTAGATTAAAACGTTTTTGTATCACGCTATAAACCGATATTTATTACTGTATCCTGTTCGTATTCAACATTATTTATCTGCTTCAATATTTCCAATTGCCTAATTTCTGTATTCAATCTTTCGTCAGGAAGAAAGTAGGTACTTCATAAAAATTATGTGTATATCTCGAACGCCTCTGGGGACAGATATAAACAATGGTTATTTAAATTGTTTAGTTAAAACACTTTAAGTTGTGGTAGAAATCCCCAAAACTCCTGACGACTCGGAATGTATTTAATTGGTTTTGAATAGTGAGAGTTATTTGGAGTCATCACATTATTATCACATCATCATTATCACATTAGACAGAATACATTTTTCGGTAAAGATATACCAACTTAATTTTTAAAATTTATGGCTGAAGTTTAACGGTCTTCAAGTGCCATTAAATTAATTGGAAACAATGACTTACGTGTTTTTTATTTTGTAAAAAATGAAAAAGGCTTTTAAGTAATACCAATTTTGTCCTTATCTTTCATCATATACAAAAAAATTAGTTTGTTTTCAACCTGGTGCTGGTTTTTATTTTATCTCCTTAAATTGATTTTGCCTTGGAAAAAATGTCAAAAATATACACACGAAGGAAAAATAAAAAAAATGTGCTCTAAATGTGTTAAAAAACATGGAGTGGGTTAAGGAGGTACGCACTACGGAAAGAAAAGGTACAAGGGTGAACGTGGAGGAGTTGATCTGTCGGATGGAGGGTGATTGTAGGGATGAGAAGAAGGTTTTTGATATGATGAGTCGACTGTTTGAGGAAGTGGGGAGCAAGGTCAGCGTTGGGCTACACAGGCTTGAGCATGTGGAGATGGAGGTGCTGAGGAAGATGATCGCGTGGTTGGGAGCAGATGGGACGAAGGTGGCAATTTATACAGATAGGGAAGAGGAGGTCAGGAATGAGGCGGTAATGCTGAAGAATATTGGAGAAGTCAATCAGGAGGGGATAGAAAGGATTAAGAAGGGTTTGAGACAGATAGAAGGAAAGTGGGTGGATAGACTTAGAGTCTCAAGGAACAGGGAGGTGGTAATAAATAATAAAAATTGAAAATAAACATAAAAATGTATAGGAAAATAAAAAAACGGATGGGGCAGCCTGGAAGTTGTCCACTATTTCCCTAACTGTATAAGGCCTTCTTTCGTGCTCAAGAACTTGCACAATATCCTCGTCCTCGTCGCTATCCAGAATATAATCATTCAGAAAATTCATATTTATCAACAACCAAAAATAGGGAAAAATAAAAACACATAAACCTTTGGATAAACATTCACCAATAACCTAAGAAAAATATCAATTGATGTGACATGACCTTGTTCTTGTAACAACCAATGAGATTGCTTACATTCATTCGTCAGCATCGCCAACTTCCATTATCTTTCATTTAACAAACTAGAGAATAAAAAGGAGTTGATAAACCGCTTCCAAGAAAACTGGAAACTTTATCTGCTAGTTACTTTTATCCGACGGATACTTAACTGATGAATAATATTGGCTATTGATAAACCGGGCCTGAATAAAGTGGAAACAATAACCTGATGATAACTTGACTTGAACTTAAAGTCTCTGTTGCTTTTATGAAGCAGTTTAGATATATTTTCCCAAAAATATAGTTTTTTATTTAAGTACATAGTTTTTATTTGATGTTAATTTAAAAGCAAGAAATAATTGTTACACAATAACACAAAATAAAACTAGTTCAAATTGCTTATTATTTATGAACATTATATAACTAGAAGAACAGACGTTAAATCATTCATCGAAGTGAAAATAAATGTTTTCAATTGCCGACAGGAGTGAGTGTTAGAAACGCCTTTGTTACATCAGGTTAACCAACATTTGTTGTTATGGATACATTCAACAATATAACTCTTAACAAACAGTTTTTAATTCGATCAAAATGTATTAATCAACATTAAACATCTGATCGTCAATATCAAACAAAAGAGAACATTAGTTATTATTTATTTATTGTTGCTGGATACGACTAGAAAGCAATATTTAAAATGTTGTGATTTAAATGAACGTAAATTATTATAAACATGCTCGTCATTTCTCGTTCACAAAAGAGCTTCTTTTGACCCTATATCCACTTTTCAAGATTTTTTCACACGCGCGTACTTACTAAATTTTGCATGTATAACTTTCGTATTATAATGCCACTAATCACTACTTTTAGCCTAGATTGTAAGCATGCATTGCCGATATTCGATCTTGGAGGTTAAAATCTTCGAGCATTGCTTTCCCAAGGAAGCGTTTACCCAAATCGCGCAAACGATTATGACAGAAAAAAAATTTAAACAGCTTTCTCACAGAAAGCTCGTTTTTTAATACCCCTTATACGGAGAACTACTAGTGAAATTATGAATATTAGCTCGGCAAATTTATCTAAAAAATAGCTATTTGTATTACTAGGGAGGAAAGTGCCACTTTTCCTCCCGCAGGATGTAATTTACTGCCCGACGCGAAGCGTGATACATATGATTTTTCCTCCTACCCACCTTTTTTTGAAAATTTATTTACGACACAAATAGGTAACGAATATAATTAAGAACACAAGAATTATTTATTAAACAAATTTATCAGTTTATGTTACATAGTATTGTTTAACTATATTTTAGAATCATTTATGTTAATATTGAATGTGCAGTTTTGAGCAGCACTTATATGAACACCATTGGAAGAAGATAGGGTTTGAACAGGAGCTTTAGTATTTGAAATATTTTCGCTTAGCACATTGTAATGGTGGTAACTTCTAGAAGTGCTTGGCTGATTTTGATCAAGTTCAGGTTCTACATTATTTCCCATAATTTGATCAGAAATTTATCTTTTTTTTGTGTAAGATTGTTCTACATAACCTTCTACGATATTGGTTGATTTCCAACCGCCATGCTGTTTTAGAGCTAAAATATCCCCACCAGCGTTTACTAACAGAGTTGCTGAAGTTCTTCTGAAACTGTGCCCTGATGTGTAATGTTTGGCATTTGGAAGATTGAGATATTCTACAATTTTTTGTGGTATTTTGGATATACTATTTTCGCCAACCACTTGATTTATACATTTGCCTGCTTTAAAGGATACCAACAATCGTTTATGCTCAGTTTTAGGACGTAGACTGATATACTTTTTAACGATTTGAACAAAATTTGGGCCGTTACCTGTTGTAGTATTGATAACGAAAGTTCGTTGTTTATACTTTTTGAACTGTGGATATTTATGACTGAAAGATTGTCTTTCTCTTCAATATCATCCATAGTCATTTTAATAAGCTCATCACATCGACATGCTTCAGAATTTCCACTAACAAGGACTACCTATGAATATTTTATAGCAAAAATTAAATTATTTGCATGGGATTTCATTTCTTACCTTCATTAATAAAAAAACATCATCGGGGGCTTACATTAAGAATGTATTTATTTCTTCTCTTGTAAAAGTTGTAGCTTTATTTGGTTTGTATCCGGCATTTTGACGTTTTAGAAATGCAATCAACTTTGGATATTTAATATCGACATTGTCCTTCATTTGTATCATTGTGCGTAGCATTGAATATTTAGACCAAAGTGTTGAAGCTTTTAATGATTTTCCTTGTAGTGAAAAATATGCCAGTAAAACATTCTCTGAATATTTATGTACCTTGTTGTCTTCAGCCCATTGCTTATATTGTGCATATTGTTTTTCATACCTGTCTTTAGATTTTTGTGGTAGTGAGGTTAATGACGCTATGTTAGCTTGTTCCTTAATATTAGGTGGTGTATTTGGAAATTCAAAATCACTTGAAACGCTCTCCATTTTTCAAAAATTCAACTAAGTTTAATGAATGTAGCGACTTTGCACCTCAAAAGTCAATCGTCGTGTTTACTGTCAGTGAGCCACAGCATACTATGCTTTTCTTATTCTGAACTCAAAAAACGTATATCTAAGATTCCTGAAGTTGAAATTTGTATTGAAGAACTACGTTGAAGTAACATTAATGTTTGATTTTTACCAAAAAACAGAATATACAGGATGTTCTAGAAATTATGGAAACAATATGAATATAATGAATTCACAAGTCTCATCATTTACAACTTACTTGAAATGAGGGGGAGGAAAAGTATGAGTTTCCTTCCTGATTTGAGGGAGGAAAGTGTGTACTTTCTACAGGGGTAGGAGGAAATATAAATTGTCTCGTATTAAGGCATATAATGAACGATCAACTGTCAATGTCAACAGTGTCAATCAGCCAATCTGCCATAGTATCTCGGTCTCCATAGACTCGAGTCCCAGGCACCTTCCGTAACTTCAGAGCATGTGCGTCATTCACATTTTCTGCCCATAGGTTCATAATATTTTTCCACTTTGTGTAGATTTTTCTTCAATGTCTGGTAACTGTCTTCAAATTTTTTCAGTCTGCAATCTCTTCATGAGCCATCCATATTAGAGACACTTTGTTGTCTCTTGCCAACCTGTTAAGGGATTCTTTACAGTTTTTTACGAGTCTAGACCATTTTGTTGGATTTCTGATAGCTTTAAGCAGATTCTGGGTGTCAGCACAAATATTTATTTTTGTAAAATTTGCAATAATCTGTGAGTCGGAAAAATTATGTAATGCATATATACTATTCTCATATATACCTATTAATAAATCAGCTTTCATTCAATTTGCATAATTCAACATTTAGACTCGCTTAAAATAAATACGAAGTAAATAGCTTTAAACCAGAAATTATTTATAAAAAAGACATTTATCACTTTTTAATCACCTGCTTGTAGTATTTACCAAACAGAAAATTATACATAAAACGCATATTTTCCTGTTATTGCACACATATTTTTATTCAAGATAATTCATCTTTCAAGTTACAGTGTGTCTCAAAAATATTCATACATTGAAAGGTTATATCACCAGCTTTTTGTGTCTTTTTGTGTCGCCTGCGATCTAATGCCTCGCATTCTGACAGTATATACCCTTAGTAACACCACTAGGTATATTAAATACTGTTTAACGCGTTTTGTTTTGCGTGTGAAGCAATTAATTTTTTTTTCTGTATAAAATCTGCGCTGCTGTTGCTATTAAAACATTTTCTAGAACCTCCCATGTTGAAGAGGTTAATTTGCATCATTTTACCATTAATGACTCATACATAACTCATTAGTATGGCCATTTTTCCTTTAAGTATCTAAAAACCAATCAATCAGAATTTCGACACCCTATAATTTGCCAATGAACCAGTGCTAAAACTGAAATTTTCTTTTTCAAATCCAGTGATTCAATCATTAAACGAAAACAAATATGTATTTCACACATAAAGCTTCATAAAAAAAATAGTTATTCATTCTGACAGCTGTCAGACAAGTAGATATATGCGCTAGCAATTTTATGCTGTCAGTAGATTACAGTGAATGTTGATCGTAATATTTTACGGTGGATAAAAATTTTACTTTTTATTTACATTAATTCAGAGATGGAACGGAACTGTTTATACAAAAGGACGGAACAGTTTTGAGTAAGTAACAAAGAAAATCGAAAAGTCTGGATAATAATGTTGAAAATTTTGAAAAAAGTAATTGAGATTAGGTTAGGTTTGTGGTGAGTGGGTCTATAAGGCCCTCCACTTCGACTCACAAGAGTCTATTGTGGCTCACACCTATTCAGATTTCACCAAACAAATTCAGCTTTTTAACAAAGCCGATTATTTTATTTGGTGAATGATATTTCAGGTCCGAGGGCGAGAGAGAGACCCTGCCAAACATCAGATACCTGATTCGAGCCGCGGCGGGGCAGGCACAAATTATATGCTCTGCTGTTTCATCATCTTCCAAACAAAGACGGCAAGTCGGATCTTCCGACAGTCCAAGTTTTAGCATATGATGATTCAGATGACAGTGGCCTGTTAAAAGGCCTGTTAAACAACGTAGGTCATACCTGCTATGGTCTAACATTTGTTTGGAGACATACTTCGAAGGATGTATAAAAGCCTTTGAATGAACCAATCCTGGTAAATTATGCCAGAAGTCTAAAGCTCTTCTTGCTGTCCAGGTATTTAGTGTTTGTTTGGCAAAGCTTATTGCGATGCCAATTGTGGGTTCTGGTCCGATAGAAACACGTGCGGCACCATCCCTTGCAAGAAAGTCTGCCAGAATGGCCAGGGATCCAGACCAGCAATACTTTATTGAGTTCTCCTATTGAGGAGAGTCTTTTTTGGCAGTCTAAAACCAATTTCGACGTTACACGGCAAGAGCTAAGTGCTTTTAAAGCCGCTTGGCTGTCCGAGAAAATTTTTATTGTTCTATGTATGAGATTGGCTTGCTCCACTCTCTCCACACATGAAACAATGGCGTAAATTTCCGCCTGAAATAATACGGTTGCATAGGATCCTAGAGAGATTGAAATTTCTGTCCTAGGTCTGCGCCCGTATACACCTGCACCAGAGCCTGAGGGTGTTTTTGAGCCGTCTGTGTACCAACAGCTGTCTGCTCTTAATAGTTTATCCTTACGGAGGACCCATTCATCTCTATTTGGAATTAGGACAGTGTAAGGCAGGCCGTAGTTTACTGTTGGAGGCATTATGTCAGAGGTCATTCCCAGAATACTGTGACTTTCACTGTCCGCTAGTATTCTGCTTCGTTCTGCATAAGCCTGATTTGTGCATTTAGAAATATGTACAATTCTGTATGCTGTCCATCTAGCCTCTCTTTCCAAAAATATATGGAGAGGAGGTAGGTCCAGAAGGATTTCCATGGCTGCTGACGGTGTGGAGCTGATAGCACCAGTGATTGCCAGACAAGCCTGTCTCTGTAAACCAGAGAGCTTTGCTTGGGCCGTTCGCTGTAAAGCTTTTGGCCACCAGGCAATAGCTCCATATGTGTTCATTGGTCTAACAATCATCACATATATCCAATAGATTTGTTTGGGTCCCAAGCCCCAAGATTTTCCACAGATCCTGCGACATGTCCACAAAGATAGTCTGGCCTTATGGATAACTTTTTCCAAGTGAGCGTTTCAAGTAAGTTTCTTATCTAGGATAATCCCCAAATATTTTACTTCCGCTGCAAATGGAATAACCTCACCATTGTAGGAAAGTGGTGGAAGATCCTCCAACTTCCTTTTTCTAGTGAAGGGAACTATTACAGTTTTGCCAGGGTTAACAGACATCTGTTCCCTCTGACACCAACTGTGGTCATCGTCCAACTTCTTTTTGAGGGTATTATATGCTACCCTTCCTGACTTGGTCCTTGCCAAGATGACAAGGTCGTCTGCATACGCTTGCAGTTCTACCCCTTCTCTTTCGAGATCGCTAAGCAAGTTATCCATTAAGATAGACCACAGTAGGGGAGATAGTACTCCGCCTTGTGGGCATCCCCTGGAAACCTTAAAGCTGATGGTCTCGTTCTGAAGGGATGTAGTGGCTGTCCTATTTGTGAGCATGGCATATATCCAACCAGTAATGGTTGGTTTGATGCCCTTTTCAGTCAAAGCTGAACCAATGGAGGTCGGTAGTGCATTGTTAAATGCTCCTTCAATGTCAAGAAATATGGCCACCGCAATCTCCTTGTTGTTAAGGGATTGTGTGATTTTCTCAACAAGGTTGTGTAAAGCTAAATCTGTTGATTTGGCAGTTTGATAAGCATATTGATGGATGCTCAAGGGGGAATTATATAAAGCTACCCGCCTGATGTAGCAATCCAGTGCTTTTTCAAGTCCTTTAAGAAGGAAAGATGTTAGGCTAATTGGTCTGACTTATTTAGGGTGTGGATCTGTGCGGCCCACTTTTGGTATATATACCACCCTAGCCGCCAACCAACTGGGTGGTATGTAATTCCACGCCAGACTAGCTCTATACAGTTTAATGAGGATGGGTAGAAGTAATTCCAGTCCGTTTTGCAGCAGAGCTGGAAATTGAGATTAAGAAATGGCACAAATAGCCGAGGCTGAATTAAGCAAGATACAAAACCTTGCCTGCCTCATCATAGAAAACGGTACCAGTAATCCAGCCATGGAAGCATTACTGGATCTTTTCCTGATTGCTATGACAATCATGGAAAGGCAGGTGGTTATGCAAGATTCGAGGGAATGAGCATCAAGGGCTAACCTGGTGAGAGAATCTAGTATACAGACTGAGCGAATACCAATGATTGACCCAGAACCCACACTCCTGAAGAATACAAAAGCCAACGGTGAAGAATCTGTACAGACTAAGAACTGGAGCTACGAAGTAAATATTGTGAAACGTAGCCTGACACAATAAGCCTGGCGATTGGACCAGCATCCTAGTAAAGAAATTAATAACAAACTTGACGGACTAAAAATAAATAATACAGTAGTCTTTCTGTGGACACCAGATAATGCTGATGAAAGAGTAAATGAAATAGCTGATGAGCTAGCCACTGCTTTTGTAGGACATGAATGGTTCTCTGTTGGATTGGCTGTAATACCCTCAGAGCGGAGCTAAAAAGAAAAGAAAGAAAAAGACAGAGCGTGCCTCCCAGGACAGAACCAATCCTCTAAGAAGCTTCTACGAGATGCAGCTAGGGGTTTCCCGCAGATAATTGTATAATCAACCAACTCCAGTGCAACATTTTTAGCTACAAAATACTGTAACCAGAATAAGAACAAGTTCTCAAGAAATCGAGAAGCTTTTAACAAAATCTGGCATCCAAAACCGCAGGAAAAGCTTCAAATGAAGTGATTGAGTTGTCTGAGTTGTTTAATATGATTATGTTTCCAGTTAGTGCGTATTATACACTATATTTTTCTACGACTGATTAAAAATTATCCAGATATTTCAATATTTCCACCCTACGGAAGCTTTCAAAGCACAGTCTAAAATATTTTCTGGGGATATTAGAATGAAATCAGGTAATTTTACAGTCAAAATCGATAGATCCTAGCTCTAAAATCAACCACAAAGTACATTAAAGCGTAGATACGATAGCGTGAATAACGGTAACTATTTATCACGTAAACGAGGACCGAAGTAGCCGGCGCCCAACTCTGCATCATTCACAAACTAATGCATGCTAGTGATTTGTTGAAGGTGACGTGGAAAATCAGAGTTATTAGGAATAATTAATGATCTTATTGCTTTCCAAATAAGGATGATATTGATCCTGTACTAGTCAAATTCAAAAATTACTGTAATTACTCTAATAGCTTCTATTCTATTATTTGATGGACAAATTTTTTTAATTGAAATCGTGAATGATTTGGTTAACAGTAATTATTAACATTTTTTTTTCAAATTTAATTGGAAACATACAGAACGTCCTTCAAGATTTACCCTTTAGAAAATTATTTCGTTACAAAAAGAAATTTATCCGAGAAAACAGTTTTTACTGTTGATAAATTAGCTTCAATGTTAAAATGTCATGTACCTGGAAATGTTATTGTCACTTTGACATCGATAAAAAAGGTGCATCCTTTTTTATCGGATAAAAACGTCTCTTCCTCAATATCTAGTAAGCGGACGTCACTTTTACACAATGACAATGAGTCGCAAGTTTGGTTACTTATAATTTCACAGCAATTTGAGGTCTGTTCTCACAAGCATCACAGACAGTCTTTGACAAACCGGATTCGGCGCAAAGACCCTAAAATGTTCTCAGGAGGACGCTTTAGGGTCTTTGCGCCGAATCCGGATTGTCAAAGACTGTCTGTGATGCTTGTGAGAACAGACCTTAAGTGTTGGCAAAACAGTTGTGTATAATAATTCTACTCTCAAATAATCGAATTTTATTGTATTAATAATAGTATATTATTAAACGAGCAATTTATGATAGCCATAATTCACGATGGGTGACGTTTGCGTCACGAGCCGCAGGCGAGGGGCGCAAGTCACCCAAGTGAATTATGGCCATAAATTGCGAGTAGAATACTATACTTTGTCCACGACACTTAATTTATTTATTAATAAATAAAAGTCAGTAGCGATTTGGCATATTACTAACCTCAAAATGTTGTGGCAGCTACTTCAAATAATTTGACATATATAGAGATGGGCGATACTGTAGAAAGTATCAATACAACGTACCGTTATAAATATATTGTTTTGAAATACTTAATATTAGGAAATATCGTTATGAAAAGTATCAATACTAAAAATTACAATATTTTATAGATACGATATATGTCAGAAACAAATTTCCTGAACAAAATACACAGATTTAATAGTTTATTTCATATTGTACCCCCATCTCTAGTCGGGAATTATGAACCATAATACACTACAGTGTATTATGAACCATAATTCACGACAGTTGATATATGGGTACCATATACCTTTACTTAGGAGGTAAAATATTGACTTATTATTAGGTGGTCGTGGACAAAGATAATTATTGTGGTTGTTCATCCATATATTCTGTCGTTAATTTATCTTGCCAAAAAACACTCGAGCTTTTCTTTTATCTGATAAATTTCTCTTTAACTCAAAGTTTTGCCAATCACTAAAAGTGCTCGAAAAACTGACATTAGATAAAATCGATTTTATCATGTCAGTTTTTCTCGCAAAATTAGTGACTGGCAAAACTGTTTCGTTGCAAAGAGAAATTTATCCGATAAAAAAAAGCTCTTGTGTTTCTACTGTTGATTATTTCTCTCTTCTGTCAAAATGTGTTCAACCTCCTTTCATTGCAAATAAAATCACACGGTCTTGACTGATAGCACCTAAATATAGGCAATACTTTATACACATGCGTAGCTTACTGACAGAAGAGATTCAGAAATCAAAATAAAGAAAACATAATAATACACCAATCAAAGTAAAAAAAGACAAGTACAAAATTTGTTTAAAAATACAATAGGACTTATTACATTATCGTAATGGGAACGTATTTTATGTCTACTTTCACTCCGATCTATACTGTGTAATAAATATTAGTTATACAATGCCAAATTTTTAATTCTAAATCGATTTTCATCATTAAATCTACCTTTGTCACGCCTAGCTACGATGCAATGGAAGAATACCGCACTGTTTCTATATGACATATCTAAGGTAAGTCTTCGATTATAATCTCTATTGCATCACTTAAACTTTTTCCGCTATTAAACTATAATTTATTTTACTAGCTTCATCCAATTCCATGCAAATATCAATCTTATCAAATCCGCTCAAATAAATATAAAGAGCAAATAAATATTTAATTGGCAATATTTTGTTGGATTAAATAAATAATATCGCTACTTGAAGTATCATTACATAAGAGTATCACTAAACTTGTGACGATATTCCAGGCAGAAGTTGCAGCAATACAACATTATGCAGGAGAGCTGTTAGGACAAGAGTTTGAGGGGAAGACCATTGCCATATTATATTCCTACAGCCAAGCGGCTATAAAAACAATCAATTCCATGCAGATTAATCGCAAACTTGTTTAGGACTGCTACAAGAGCTGAACAGTCATAACAGATTGTCCTTATCCTGGGTACCAGGCCTATCAGATCCCAAGGGCAATGAAGAGCAGACTCACTAGCCCCACAAACATTGGCCCATTACTACTGCTAGGTTAGGCTAGGCGTGTGGTGAGTGGATCTATAACATCAAATATCTGATTCCAACCGCGGCGAGGCAAGCACAAATAATATGCTCTGCTGTTTCATCCTCTTCCAGACAAAGACGGCAAGTCGGATCTTCCGACAGTCCAAGTTTTAGCATATGATGATTCAGATGACAGCGGTCTGTTAAAAGGCCTGTTAGACAACGTAGGTCATGCCTGCTATAGTCTAACATTTGTTTGGAGACATTCTTCGAAGGTTGTATAAAAGCCTTTGAATGAAACAATCCTGGTAAATTATGCCAGAAGTCTAAAGCTCTTCTTGCTGTCCAGGTATTTTGTGTTTGAATAGATGAGGCTTTTACTTGATGTAGATCCATAGTAAATTATGAAATAAAACAATTTTATTTTGTTAAATCTACATTATATTTATACTTAAAGTGACGAGTGACGAATGTTTGAAAAAGCTACTGTGTTAGCGAAACGCGTCACTTTAAGTTTTAATATAATGTAGATTTAACAAAATAAAATTGTTTGATTTCATAATTTATTTTGTGTTTGTTTGGCAAAACATACTGCGATGCCAATTATAGGTTCTGGTCCGATAGGAACACGTGCGTCACCCTCCCTTGCAAGAGTGTCTGCCTTCTGGTTTCCTCCCATGCCAGAGTGGTCAGGTATCCAGACCAGCAATACTTTATTGAATTCTCCTATCGAGGAGAGTCTTTTTTGGCAGTCTAAAACCAATTTTGACGTTACATGGTGAGAGCTAAGTGCTTTCAAAGCCGCTTGGCTGTCCGAGAAAATTTTTATTGTTCTATGTAAATTTCCGCCTGAATTACGGTTGTATAGTATCCTAGAGAGGTTGAAATTTCTGTCCTAGGTCTGCGCCCTATGTATACACCTGAGGGTGTTTTTGAGCCGTCTGTGTACCAACAGCCGTCTGCTAAGGCATGATTGGGATGAGGTTTTCATTGATAGCAATCTGTGAGCTTCTTTCCTCGTAAAATCATCAAAATATACATTCAACAACCAACCTAATGAACACATTTAAACTCACATTTTTATAGTCGTTACTGTCACTGTATAAGGAAGTACTATATTTTAATTACTGTATTGTTTAAAACATAACAACTTGTTTTTCTATTATCAACAATGGAAGTTTTTGTTTTCGATATTTATTGGTAATGTACATAAATATAAACAGCGCGTAGAGAATTATATAACTATTGATTTTTATTTAATATTATTCTTAAAAATCTTGTTCATGTTAACATTGATCGTAGTAGCAAAGTAAATTGTTTATTATCAGATGCTAGTAGAATACTTCAAAGTAATATTGATTATTGTGAAATTTAAAGGTATATTGAATTGTTATTAATTATAATGCTCTATAAGTATGCGTCATTGTGCGAAAATTTTAAAACGACATACCTTGGAGAATCCAATATTAGGTGTTGGCGTTTGGTGTAATCCTACATCATGGCATTTGAAAGCTGCAACAAAAATAAAAAATCATTGGCAACCTGTATAATTAAAAACGGAATTTTTTACATTAAATGTGAATTGAACGTTATCTTTGTTGCCTTAGGAATATAAATTAACATATTAATGTTAGATGCACCTTTTGTGTAAGAAAGCAAAAACCCTGAACTGAATATGGGTGGTAGGTTAATATAGATATTTTATCTACTCAACCTTTAATATTTTTTTATAAATTGGAAAAGTTTAAAATCGAAATTTGCAAGAATATTATCATGTGTTACTATTCTACAGCCTTTATAGCAGCTCTAACTCTGTATTTCATAACCTCCCGAGCTACTGGAAGTGCTGAACAAAGCTTATTACCGAAAAAATTTACCATTTCATTGGTAATCGTATGTAATTTTGTCAATCGCAATAATCAACTGACATTATCAGGACGATCTGTTTACCCGGGTCGAAAGTAACTGTCTATAACCTTGAAACCAGTCAAAAATAACGTTTTTCCATGATGTTCTAGATATTTAAACCCAAAAAACGCAACTAATAATAATAATTACATCTTACTAGCATCAAGTGACATAAATTATGCGTAATTATCTTAAATAAAATCATAAACATCTACTTTTTTGTAAATACTCCTTTGTCTAGTTGAACTAAAAAGTGTAACATAAAATGCTTGGATCTATTTAAATAACTGCATAGCTAGCTCGTAATTATTCTAGTATCATCATTACACGGTATAGTGCCTAACGTACCCAGCGAAGGTACACATACAACTGTAACTTAAACTTTTGAATAGATTATGATCTCTTCATTAAGCTGGTGTAACTATTTATTAATCCAGTAAAAAAGACCGTGAATTTTTTGCTAGAAGACCCCGATCAGATGGTTAAAGCGAATTTGGGCATGAGGAATCGAATGAGCATAGCAAAGGTAAGGGTAAAAATTATGTTCATGTATACAGAGTGGTTCATTAGTAAACTGGGCAAGCTTTTTCAAATGGAATGCTATACTTTTTTACATTTTTGTAACTGAAATAGTTATTACTGCACACTCCCAATTTTTGGAACTTTGTTCTTTACGTCAGGTTAGGTTTGAGCGACCGGGGGTCGCGACGCAAAAGATCTGACCGTTACGTTACGTTGCTTCGTTATGTACCTTGCTTGCATGTGCTCTCTCCTGAGTCTCTCTCTCGTTTACGAAGCAGCGATTCATATGCTTCGGCCGGGAATCGAACCCAGGCCGACCGCGTGGCAGGCGAGCATTCTACCACTGAACCACCGATGTTACATTAAAATTCTATGCAAAGCTGGTATTCGCAGTGCTGGTGATCTACTTGATTTTGTTCGGATAAATTTTTACTACTATTTCCATAATTTTTTTTTGCGCGATCGATCTTTTTTGTTTATTTACAGCATCGGTTGTCAGGACGGTAGGTTGTGTTTATTGGTTTCTAAGTTTAACACGTCGGTAAATGATTTGCTTACCATTCAGACGTCGAAAAGTAATAAATAGCATAAAAACAATTTCACCAAAATGCAAAATATATTTTAAACTGATCGAGAAGTATAAATGTCACTTTTGACATTTCGTTCATTTCGAAGAAATTTAAATTATTTTATTCGGATTTTATTTCAATACGATCGCGCAAAATATGATATAAGCATCTCGAACGTTAAGGGTGATTACAACGTTTGCATGTAGGTAGATTCCTCTCGTAAAATTGGACAAAATGATTTGAGGATTAAGGGGTCTAGCACATTTACTTTTCGAAATACAGGGTGTTGAAATTTTGAAAACTTGAATGTTTTAATTCGATAACTTTAAAATGGATGGATAAATTGATTTGACATTTGGCAGGTTGTTTTCAAATGTAAAAGGGCATATTTTGATAGAAATAGTAGTTGGTGCAACTAGTGGGGATATGATGGCCATATCGCAAGAGGACGAAGTTTGAGCACGACGCCGTAGGCGGAGTGCTCAATCGTTCAAGTGCGATATGGACAATCCACACGAGTCGAGCAGCATATTTTTTCTACGACCCACTTAAGAAAAAAACCTAGATAATAAAAATTTCTATAAACTGTAATATAACTTCAAATTAAAAATTTAACAATTCAATTTTATGTTTCCACTAATTTTGTGGTAAACGTACAGTTCTTGAATGTCCAATTTGTATAATGCTACGGTTTCCTTTTTTAAATATACGATGCTGTTATAAGCAGATGTTGCCAGTCGGACCATTATCTATAATAATGAATATTCTGCTAAATATTTCAAACGTCTACCTGTTGTCGTTATTACTATCAAGCAGAATAATTATTTAAAAATAAAATTAACAATAAAAAAAAACTTCTTCACGGGGAATCGAACTCGGGTCTACCGCGTGAGAGTCTGGTTTGCTTACTACTCGACCACCGAGGAACATGCAAATTTTTTTATCTATAACGTCAGATATATTACATAATTTTTGCTTAAAAGGAACTAAAGTTCCTACCGTGTGTCCCGCGACACGCTCAATCTTTTTTTTTGTAAAACTCGTTTCGGGTTTTTATTACCGTTAACATAAACGTTTTAAATAAATATGAAAATTATATACAATAAGAGTTATAGAACTTCGACAGAGGTTCGCCGAACCCTGTATGTCAGTAGCACAATGGTTTGGAGGTCTGACTGCATGATATAAAGAAATGTAGGCATAGGCACAGACGGCTCAAAAGCAAAGGAGCGGGTAAACATACAATGGGGCTCCATCCACTGCGCGTGACTCAAGACTTTGGCAAATTTAGTAGTAACATAACAATATTGAAATAAATATGTAAATATCAGAAATATAAAACTGAAAAAAAAAACAAGAAAACCCAGGCCCAAACCCGGTTGATCAAAGTGTAACTATGTATAGAAATATCAAAAAATAAGAAATAAAAACTAAAAAAAAACAAAAAAACCCAGCACCTAACCCAATATTGAAATAAATATGTAAATATCAGAAATATAAAACTAAAAAAAACAAGAAAACCCAGGCCCAAACCCGGTTGATCAAAGTGTAACTATGTATAAAAATATTAAAAAAATAAGAAATAGAAAATAAAAAAAAACAAAAAAACCAAGCACTAAACGGGGTTTCGAACCTACGACCCCTGAGTTGTAAGCTCAATATCCTACCAACTGCGCTTATCTGCTCACATTCAGTCATATCGAATAGAAGGTTAAAGGCTACTTGGACGCATGCGCACTTCGGCTACTAAATTTGAGGTGGTGGGAGGAACCGCATTGTATGTTTTCCCACTCCTAAAAGCAATAGAAGGAACTGGGATAGGAGTGTTCGGGCCAGGAATTAAACACTCTGAAAGCTTGGGAAAAACCCCAAGTATCTTTCAAACGGAAATCCACGCCATAAGAAAGTGCGCCCAATTCAATATTGATAAAGGATACAGAAGACAAAGGATTATCATAATGTCGGATAGTCAAACAGCCATTAAAGCACTGAGCTCTTGTGTATTCAGTTCCAAAATGGTGTGGGAATACCTAGACAACCTCAATGAACTAGGCGAGAACAATATGGATTCCAGGACACACTGGAATAATAGAAGGAAATGAAATAGCAGATGAACTAGCAAAGAGGGGGACTGAAATACCTTTCTGGGGGCCTGAACCCTTTTGCGGAATCAGCCCCAATGTAATATTGGAAAAAATAGATAAATCCGAGAAAAAGAGAAGATTTGACCATTGGAAAGATCTAGTGGGGCTTATACAATCAAAGACTCTTCTGGGTGACTACAACCTGTTGAGATCAAATGAATGCATAAGTCAAAGTAAAACTGCGCTAAGAGTTTCAACAGGGATCCTAACGGGATATTGTCGCCTGAATGGGCACCTGTTAAAGCTTAAAATAGTGGAGGAAGAAGAATGCAGATTTTGTGGCATGGAAGAAGAAACCTCCATTCACATACCTTCCAACTGCACAGCACTTCAGAATCCTAGAGCACAGCACCTGGGAGATTACTGAATAGAAGAGGAACATAGAACATAGAACTTTTAGGTCTTAGTGAATGTCACCCCAAAATACATACATACATACATACATAGGGTTGGAATCTTGGTGTCTGTGATAATTTTTATTCATTATATTGTCCTCCAATTTCTTGAAATTACAGCCTGAGGTACATCATAGCTCTTAGTATATAGGTATACATACGCGCTAGTGCCATCTCTTATCACTCCAAACAAGCTAGTAAAGTAGTTGTTTTTACGTTGTTTAAATTAAGAAAAGATAAGAGAAGATATATATTTAACACGTTAAATGTATTCTGTTGAAACGCTGGATATACTATATGTAGGGTGTATACACATATTTCGCATAGAGATCGTAGAGTATAAATACTATAAAATTAATTATTAAGTCTTATAGAATGTACATACTCTCAGATTATTTCTCACGAAGCCGACAGTTTTTCATCGAGTAGAACATTCATCTTCGACCTTATCTATTACTCATTAATGGAAAATTTATATTACGTAACGCTGTAGAGAGCAGATTATGGGTACTTTATTATAATCATTAGTAACTTATTACCATATCTCATTTAAAGCAATAATTACATTGGCTAACAAACTTAAAACTATAATTTTTTATTCAACAAAGCATCCAGCTTCTGATAAGAGCTAGGGGTTCCCCATAAGAACGGTACTGTTGGTGCCCTTTGTTGGAAAATATCAACAATATAAATCTAACGCCATTTGTCACTGAAACAATCTGGGCACATCATTTAAACACACCTTTTTATAGGAGTTGTTATTGCTCCAGATTCGAAATACTGATTATTTCAACTATGTATTTATTACTTGGTCTATTTCGAAAGAATTTTGAAAAAATATGTTTCTTTTTTCGGTCAAACTAAATTGGACCTGTCATTAAGATATCATATTATTTATATCTTAATACCTATAATTATGAGGCATAGCACGCAAGAACATTTCGAGTAATGTTAGTAATTAAGTTGTCTCACTGCATTTTATAAAGTCAGACATTTCATGCATTTTTGCACTTAATTTAACTTATACATATGAGTTTAAAATTAGCGTTTGTGACTAAAAAAATATATTTAATTAGTATCAACCCATTAAACATAATAGTTTTAAGGGCAAATATGAGAGTTTGAAAAAAAAATGTCAATAGTAATACTTTTATAATGTTAATTAAAGATCTAGAATACAAATAATTATTATTATCAATAGGATAGTCAAGCAGCCATTAAAGCACTGAGTTTTTGTGTAATTAGTTCCAAAATGGTATGGAAATGCCTAGGAAAAGTCAGAACTAGACGAGAAAGAAATAAACTAGCAAGGAGGGGGACCAAAACACCCTTTTGGATGGCCCGGGAAATCTGATAAATGGAAAGATCTCGTCAGGCTTGGACACTCAAACATACCTCTGGGTGACTACAAGCTGTTGAGAACAATATTGAATGCATAACAGGGATCCTAACGGAGCCTGCATGGGCAGCTGAAAAAGCTCAAAATAGTTGAGGAAGAAGAATGCAGATTATGTGGCATAGAAGAAGAAATCCTCATACTTGCGAATTGCACAGCAATTCAGAATTCTAGGGCACAGCACCTAGGAGATTACTGGATAGAAGAGGAACAAGGAAGGAAGCCTACAGATATCCTAAAATTCCTCCGGGATATAGGACTAAAGGAGCTACTGGTCTCTGAAACTAGAAATATTTAATAAGGCTTGTACATTCAAAAATACCTCTGTGTGACTACAAGCTGTTGAGATTGAGTACAATTGAATGCCTAGGTCATAGTAAAACTTTACTAAGAGTTTTAACAGGTATCCGAACAGGGCATTCTCGCCTGAATGGGCAGCTGAAAAACCTCAAAATAGCAGGGGAAGAAGAATATAGACGAAGAAGAAACCTCCATCCACATACTAGCGAATTGCACAGCAATTCAGAATCCTAGGGCACAGCAACTAGAAGATTACTGGATAGAAGAGGAACAAGGAAGAGAGCCTGTAGATATCCTAAAACTCCTCCGGGAAGTGGGAACTAAACGAGCTACTAATCTCTGACACTATCCACAGAAACTGAGTAGATGAAAGGGGGCACAATACATTTTTAGTTATTTCTCCTTTCAAATTAATGTTTTCACTTTATTGTTCCATCTTGTTGGAAATCATTTTTACGGGTTGCATACGACGTATCACAAGTAGCGGGTTTGTATTTCAGTTTTTGTTGGTGCAGAATCGGCGCATTGAAATTTTTTTGACATCTTTTATCGTTATCGTATGATCGTGAAAAATACGTTTGATAAATACACTATCATCTCAATGGGCATAGTTAATACAATATTGTAGGGAGAAAAGGATATTGTGGGGAAGAATTGTAGATATTTTGTTTTAGTTTTGTGAGATGTAGGTGCCTATACGTGTACGTTTATGAATTTCCATTAGTGATACGCGTTGAAAATATGTCAGTGAATAATAATTATGCTTCGAATAGAGTGAAGAGTACAATAACGAGAAGGCGAAAGAGCCTGAAATGGACATTCAATTTAAATGCAAAGGGGAGATGAAAAAAAGGCCAATTGAGAATTGCGGATAGATGACGTCAGTTAGACATATTCTTCAGGAATCCATAAACTTTTCACCGTCTTTAACAGTGACGGACGGATCAGATAAGAAGCGTTTGCAGGCACGTATACATGTCGAGTGGAGAGTTAATTGACAGGCCAATCAATGGGGGATTTTGTCACTAGACTCGAAAACGACATTGATTGACTTAATATTCCAAAGTTCAATTTCAATAAACAATGGGTAATTTCAGGACTTTGAATCCGCCATCCGAATATATGCGTGATTTAATGATATTCATTGTCATACATTCTTCGATTGTTCACAAAAAACGTGTCCTTTTTTTCCCTGACATTCTGTACCGTTTAACGCATCGTGAGAAAACTATTGATGCTTCTGGTTATATTTATTGCGCTCTGCTTGAATTAAAAATCAATCCTTAATTAAGTCAATTACCATATTAGTCCGTTTGTGCCTATTCCACTTTTTTTTTAAGTACATGAATAGGAGATGCTTTCAACTAAATTATTCATCAGTTCCAAATGGGCTAATTTATATTCGTTTTTCTGGTCTTTTTTTATTGTTATTGTTGTTTTAACGGCATTATATGCTCAATCAGTAGCACGCTCCTGTCGTTTAACTGCGGTGGTCTCAGAAATAAAATCGACAGATTTTATTGTACAAACTGGCGCCTCTTATATAAACATCACTTTTAATTTAACTCAATTTTCACAGTATTTTACATCCACTTCATTGATTTTCATAGTTCTTTTTAGTGTTTTACATTTTATTACGTTTTGCATTACATTTAAGTTTTCGATTGCATTTTAGCGAATTTCGATTTTATTTTATAATTCCAGCTTAATTGTTGCAATAAACCGTACGAAAAAAAGCTAAAAATGCCCAAAAAGTAGCAAGGGCGTAGCCAGGATTTTTAGCAAACCATGGTTCAAGGTCGTCCAAAATGTAAAACTTCAGGATAAAAAAAGGCAAATGAAAACAAAACTTTGAGATTTTAATTAGCTTCCTCCAAAAGTAGCCACTTCAATGTCCTTTAATTTGTCTTCTGCTAAATTCTTTTTCTTCCACATATTGTACCACAAATCTAACTCTGCAGAGACATCACGCAACTTAAAAAATTCCATCCAGATTTTCTTGTTGCAAAGTTTCCTTCAACAGATAGAAGTTCTAGTGCTTTAACAATGTCAGTGAAGGTTTCTGAAAATTTTTGTATGCTCTCACAGAGCCTTGAAATATTTAGAACCGATTTCCTACGGGCTGGCGATTCACAAAAGAAGGTTATTGTGTCTTTAACTTAGTACCTCTGAATGATTTCTTAACGTATATAAATGAAGGAGAAAAATATATAAAATTTGAAATTGAATTTGAAAATAACAATTTTTTGCCATTTTTAGATGTTCTTATCAATAAAACACCTACAGGGTATGAAACAAGTGTTTATCGTAAGCCAACACACACTAATAGGTATTTGAATTTTGAATCAAATCATGCTATAAGCGTTAAAAAAGGGGTAGTAAAATCTTTATACGATAGGGCTGAAATCATTTGTTCTAATGATAAACATTTCACAAAGGAGAAAACTCTACTAAAAATGTTTTAAATGCCAATAATTACCCGGCAGACTTTGTAGATAAAGAAATTAAGAATATAGAGAAAGACTCATTGTTAATACCCCATAATAAAATCTTCAAAAAATTGCATATATCAGATATCTTGTGAATGCGACAAAATCTATTTAGGTGAAACATCTAGACCATTGAAAGTCCGAATAAGTGAACATAAAAAATATATCAATAATAGAGAGTTCTTTAAGTAAGGTATTTGTAAACATGCTTGGGAAGAGGAGCATAAAATTCAATGGGATTCGACAAAAATAATATTGAAAGAGCCCAATAATAAAAGACGAAAAATCAAAGAAAGTGCTTTAATACAACTAAATGCAGATAAATGTGTAGCTAGTATTTCAGCCGAATGTAGTCAAATTTGGTTACCAATGTTAGAAAGAGAAATTTCCAATAATCAATTACCTGCGTTATCAGGATAGCATCATAAGTTTTATCCAGGTTAATCGATACACACTTCAATACATAAAATCATCAAACTGGGTCATAAATATTTTGAAAACAAAAATAATCATACACAAAAAGTAACAACAAACGCGTTTTATTAACAACATTTCCAAAATAAGCGAAAAAAAGCGCTATCCCAATAAAAACCGTTCCTGGAACGTGCGCTTCACTGGATTCCATTTCTAGTAAACTATCATGTCGTTAGAATGTCATAAAACAAAATATTTTATTTCACATTTTACCAGAGATGTGATCTACTATGAATGGACCTTAGTAAAATTTGACAACAAAGTTTTGTAGTCTTAAACTTCAAAATATTATTGATTTTCTAGTTGTCATATTTTTTTCGTTTTGTCATATAGGGACCAAAAATTATTTTATCACTAGTTAATCTTGACAACGGTAGCTGGAACGCTATCGAAACGTCGAAATTAAATATAAAAACTTTATTGTGGTTTGATTCCCAAAAAATAAGAGAAAAAATATTAACCGTTGCAATTGTGTTTCTTATTTCTGGTAGCTTGAATTAGTCTATTTCGACCGTGGGAGTCGATAGATCGCACGAGAGAAACACCGGATCGTATGATTTTCAAGAATAGACGCCCAGATGACAGATAGGAGCTGCAGCTTCACAGTAGGTGAAATGATGAAACTTCCTCGCTTGAAAAAGTAATTAGACAGCCTTACTCAATGTCGTAACCGATCTATTGAGAAATCCTACCTCCAAGTGAATTTTTCCAATATTTTTGTGATAGTAGATACTACTTTCTGCTTGCACGTTTCAATCAGACAAGGGTATAAATCATTTGACTTCTGAAGATTCGCAGATATACGTGTGTTCAGTTTTCAGTTTACCAGGATTGGCTTAAGAAATTACAATTACAAACGAATACTCAATAAAATATATAAATCGCCCATGCTTTATGGTATAGTCGGGACGCACTTTCGGATTACAAAGTTATAGCGATAAGGTGTTATGGCAGCAGTACTCAAACATTACTTTTTAGCCGGAGAGCCAGAGCCAAAAAACTGTTTCAATTTCTTAAGGCTGGTTTTTTGTTAAATCGTTGTAGCCGATGGGTACACAAACATTCTCCGATCAGTCAAGCGTGCCGTAGAACAGGTGGCTCAGGTGCGATATTAAAGGTATATTATTTGACGGGTGAACAAAATGAATTTCTAAAAGCTGAAAATTGTTATACAACTTTTCTATTGTATAAAATAAAAGTTGTGTTGGTCAGTCAGTCATACATTAGAACAGAGCTGATCAGTCAGTCCGGATAGACGTATGATAAATAATTATTAAGTGCAATTCGTTTCTTAAACTTCAAATTTTGTCTGAGGGTTCAGAATTATGTATTGAACATCAAAACATCCGTCAGTCATGTGTTCAGTAGAACAACGTCCGTCAGTCAGGTGAAAAAGGTAAAGGTATACCTCGCGCACCGTTTGAGTTTCAGGCTGCGTATCACGCTATTTCTACGTTTTTGTATTGTTATTTTAACAACCAGAAAACGTCATTTGATGTTTTAATTTGTGGTTCTATGGATAATTATCATTTGTATCGCATCGACAAACGATTCATTTAATCATTTGATACCTACGTGGGGGTATTATTATGCAAAAAAATAAAAATTGTGGATTCAGAAAAACTTATCTTATCTACACCAGAAAATGTCACTTGATAATGTGATTTTGGCTATTGTAATAACTTGAAATTTAATAACGTTCTTAAACAATTGATTAATCCACATAACAAATTTGTATGAGTTGTAATTTCGCAAAATATTCGTGCTTAGGAAGAAGCATTAATTATTGAAGGTATAAAAAATAATTGAATCTCTTACGTGGTATACCTACCTGTCTTTTCTAGTTCGTTTTCAGTCTTCAATGTACCCGTTCATTCGCATACATTCTATTTCCAACGTAAGAGGAATACATTATATTTCCAACGTAAGAGATTCAATTCCTTATTTTTTATACCTTCAATAATTAATGCTTCTTCATAAGTACGAATATTTTGCGAAATTACAACTCATACAAATTTGTCCTGTGGATTAATCAATTAAGAGTATTTAAGAACGTAATTAAATTTCAAGTTATTAGCCAAAATCACACTTCCAAGTGACATTTACTGGTGTAGATAAGATAAGTTTTTCTGAACCCACAATTTTTTATTTTTTTGTATAATAATACCGCACGAAACGTATCAAATGATTAAATAAATAGTTTGTCGATGCGATACAAATGGTAATTATCCATAGAACTACAAATTAAAACATCAAATGACGTTTTCTGATTGTTAAAATAAAATAAAATTGTTAATACAAAACGTAGAAATAGCGTGATACGCAGCCTGAAACTCAAACGGCGCGCGCGGTATACCTTTATCTTTTTCACCTGTCTGACGGACGTTGTTCTACTGAACACATGACTGACGGATGTTTTGATGTTCAATACATAATTCTGAACCCTCAGACAAAATTTGGAGTTTAAGAAACGAATTGCACTTAATAATTATTTATCATACGTCTATTCGGACTGACTGACCAGCTCTGTTCTAATGTATGACTGACTGACCAACACAACTTTTATTTTATACAATAGAGAAGTTTTATAACAATTCTCAGCTTTTAGAAATTCATTTTGTTCACCCGTCAAATGATACACCTTTAATATCGCACCTGAGCCACCTGTTCTACGGCACGCTTGACTGACCGGAGCATGTTTGTGTACCCATCGGCTACAACGATTTAACAAAAAACCAGCCTTAAGAAATTGAAACAGTTTTTTTGGCTCTGGCTCTTGGACTATTTACAAGGCTTCTAGCAGAAAACATCTTAAATTATAGATGACACCCAACCAGGTCTATTAGATACTTCATTCTACATATGAATCCAAAAAGTTCGACCTTTTCGAGTGATAATGACTTTTCTTATTGAAAAAAAAAGATTTTTTTAAAATCCAATAGATCTTGTTGGGTCTCATCTGGATATAGATACGCTCATAGAATTAAGACACATTAAAATAACGTTTGAGTACTGCTTAACACACCTTATCGCTATAGCTTTCTAATCCGAAAACGGTAAACTAAGAGCGGCCCGACTATATTTCATGTCTTAATTATTATTATTACAATTTGTTAAAATAAAATATACCGTTCCTGGCATAACTAACCGTCAGTTGAAAAAGAGAACATCTGTCACTATAAATCAGTCACAGCGAAGCGGAAGGTAACAGATTGCGATAGAAGCGTTTATTAAAATATTTCATCAATAGATTTGGAAAGTGAATACATTAGAAAAATTTATGATTTTAAGTGATTCCATTAAGCAAATTAAGACTAATAAATCAAAGGATGTTTTCCTATATTTACTTATTCGCTAAACACTTTATATATTTTATGATTTTTTTTAAATCATCGTGTCTCACCGTGGTTTGCTTGCTTTGTCACTTTTTATCTTCTCTAGTCTTGTACTATTTAGGCAAGGTGTGTTTTAAGACAATACTTTATTAATAATAGTGCAAAAAGAAATAGATAAAGAGTGATTTATTTTTATAAAGCCCATTTTCCACGGTGCGAGTTGACGCTGCAACTCGAAAAAGTTGCATGCAGCTTGGCGTTTTTTTTCGTTGGGCGCGTCGGTCGCATGAATTAGAATTTCTATTGGGTGCTTCGCTCTGACATTGCTGTCACTGTCAATCAAGTTGGTTACACGTTACGTTTCCCCTATGCCTGGATGAATCGCCAGTCGCAGCAACAAACTATCGATATGCTGATTGTACATTTTCTCGCAGCGATTTGTCTCAGCAACAAGTCGCTGCGATTTGACGCAACGTGGAAAATGAACTTAAGGTGAATAGCACAGTTAACCTGTCGGTTTTTCGAATTCCAAAATTTGTAATATCAGAAAAAAATTTGGAAATGTTGATTTTCCGCATCCAAAAATTGTAAAAATTTATTTGAAAAAAAAGGGGATTTATTTTTTGCAAATATTTCAGAAACTATTGTAGGTGGGGTGAGATTTTGACTGATTTTCTAAAAAATCAATAGTTATCACCAATTTTGGAAAATATCCGTAGAAAAATTTGCGGTAAATTTAGAATTTCCAGAGAGAAATCCAAAAAAATGTTTGTTTTTCTAGAAACAGTTCAAGTTCAAGTAAAACTAACTATTGCTACTAATTATGTTTCTATTTAAGACCCACAAGTTTTTCAATAAATCACAATAAATAGGCAAAATTATGAACAGGTTTCACGGATAATTTAAATATTTATTAAGATTTACGTAGTTTTAACTCCAATAACTCAACTATTAATGGAAAAATAGTAAGCGTTTGTATATATTGTTGATTATACACATGTGCACGTACGGTACAGACATATAAAGATTTACTATTGACAATTATTTTAATCAGTGGTGTACCGGAATTATTTAATAATAATCAAAAAAATTATAATAAATGTAATTTATACTTTATAAAACTGAATTATTTGATTTATATATTATATGTAATCCTATCAGAATAATGTACAGCGTGAGCCTCTTTATGGAATTAATCATAATCATAATTAATCAATAAATACGGATGAAAAAATTGCTTTTAGGGCAGTGATGCAAGTAAAAGATATAAATAAACCATATTATTGAATAAAGTATGTCTAACTATTCAAAACCATCAACTTTGTTTCACGAAATTTCAATTACGCCACTGGATTAAAGCATACAAGCTATACGTACCTTGTTGAAAATAATTAGCTTTTCTGACGTAAACACACACAAGCGCCATAAGCTGTAGTTGAGAAAGTCTTTGCCTCGTTGATGGAGGTAATGGTAATAATTCTCGTAAATTTGCTATTTCTGCATTAATTAGATCCCTTCTCAATTTGCTGGCCCCTTTCGTTGATTTATTGGCATCGAACCTAAGGAGAAAAGAAATCATATAATTATCGATAATAGTCTGAGAAGTATTTTATAGAAACAAATGCAATAATCTTGTTAAGTTTTACAAAATGGTATTTTTTTCTCCAAGCTATTGGGTCTAAGAAAATAACAGAGAATAAAAATGGTCCCTTTAAGAACACCAGCTCTTTCCAGATCTTAATACGGAAATAACTTTTCATAATGTTCCTGTGAGGTCCTTGTTCCCAAAATTTTTGTTCCTGTAATTGTATCAAAAAGTGTCCCTGAAATGTATTTTCCAGAGATCATTCCTTATTTCTAACTGTATACCTTCTCAACCTATCGAAATGTCTCCTTTTGCAAATCTTAATTAGAAAGATTCTAAATTGTGATAGGCATGGTACTAAGAGTTACAATGTTCGATTTTCATTAGAATTGTAAATGGTTATTTACCATTGATCAGCACTAGATATAGTTTTTCCAAGAACCCACCAAAGGATCAACAAATCTTTGATCATTAAGGGTAAAATATTTATTTGACAACATCGTGATAATATTCAGAGCTTTCTCATTTCAAACAATAGGTAGGTCTGTTTTAAATTACATAACCATTAATTGGTAACTATGATTAATTTCATTATCAACATTCTTTAAAGAAAAAACAATTGGTCGTAACGATTTTTTTGTACGTTATTAGTTTTGTTGGTCCCAGCCGGGCATTATTAGAAAGTGTATTTCATCAAAGAATCGATTTCGATTTGAAAAATATCTTAATTACCAACATTGACCTCAATATTGAATTATTTGACCACGTAAACGTTTTGGAGCTAATTTAAACTCAAAATCAATTGAAATTAGACAATACATATGTTTTAAGTCACTCTGGTTCCGGGGAATTTACCATATTCCCATTAAATTTCAAATGCCATCAGCTGTTTCAGTATATTGCACTTCAACAGTAGTGGGCAGACACTTAGAAAACCATTAAATCCATCTCAGATTTGAATGATGGTATACAAAGATATACTTTCAAAATAACCAGCATACGACATGAACAATGCCCTCTATAATTCGTTGTAATTGAGAAAACTTCTTATTCAGTTTAGAAAATAAAGAAGAGAATTGTACCGAGTGTTTCATTGGGAAAGGAAACTAGGAGATACTCTATCAATTAAAGCAATAATATATTGCAAAAGTTGAATATCAGAGCGTATTACCAATAAAAAATATCGAAGAATAATAGATATAATACTAAAGTTTTTGACTGTTCAATTAAGAAGAAACAACTACTTCTTATGCTATATTCCTCGACATAGGTTAGGTTAGGTTAGGTTCTATGTGAGTGGGGCCTTCTCTTCACCTCAACTGCGACCTTCGTTAGGTCTATTGTGGCTCAACCCTCAACCCTACAAGCCTGAGCTTCTGACGAAGTCCATGGCTGTATTTGGTAACACTTTTTTGAAGTCGTTCGGCTCTAAGGTACTAACTAAAACCGAATAATTTATACCTTACCCTGCCCAAGGCTGAGCATTACTATAGTATGTTCTCCGCAGTTTCGCCCTCCTATTTTTTGTACTTATTTTTTGTACTTCGAGTGAGAGAGCCCCGGTATGTCTGCCCAGTACGTGTAGGTTTTCCTCTCCGCCCAGGTAGCTATGGCTGATCTAGCAGTACTTTCCGCAGTGCCAAAAAATGGTTCAAGTCCGATAAATAAAGTCTCTGATCCCAGTTTTGCCTGAATGTCGGCCTCCTCATTGCCTTCCATTCCTGGATGCGCCGGCACCCAGGTCAAAATGACTCTGTTTTCCTTGCCTAGTATTTCAAGGGATTGTAGACAGTTATATACCATCTTAGAATGTATCCTGTTATTATTGCTTTTTATATTTGTCTATTAATAATGTTGTAAATAATGGTTTTTTAAATAATGCAAATGAGAAAACATAATGTTAGTTTCCGGATATAATGTAATAAATACTAAACTTCCATAATTAATTATGAAAAAAATAAATTCCTAAGAAGTCTAGCGGATTATATTGAGGAACAAAGGTTGGTTTTTAGACGAAACGTGTCGGTATCCATAACGGATCACAATAAATATAAATGGTACCGATTCCAAAGGAAAAATGTATGTATTTAATTCATTTTTCTATAAGGCCGTATAATTCGATTTAGGCATTGTAAATACTTAGATTTTTTATTGTAATAACCACTTTCATGGTATAATGTTCTGTATGATGAAGTTTCTGGCTTCCATATTACCCGTGGTTTTGAAATTATCTACAGGAAATAAATAGAATAAGTAAGAGTTTATTGGCTCGTGCAGTGAAATTATTAACCTTTTTGTGAATACCTTGAAAAAAACCAAAAATGTGAATAGAAAAATTCCTTCAATATTGTTACAAATGTGTAAAGGAACACCGCTTTGTGAAATTTATTTATATTTATTACATTCTTTTATGCTGTAAATCAACGTGAAAAAATAATCTATACGCTATGGCGAATTCTATTTAGCTGAAACATCTAGACCATTGAAAGTCCGAATATTAAACATTAAAAATATATATTAAAGATAGGGAGTTCTTTAAGTCAGGTATTTGTAAACATGCTTGGTAAGAGGGGCATAAAATCCAATGGGATTCGACAAAAATAATATTGAAAGAGCCCAATAATAAAAGACGAAAAATCAAAGAAAGTGCTTTAATACAACTAAATGCAGATAAATGTGTAGCTAGTATTTCAGCCGAATGTAGTCAAATTTGGTTACCAATGTTAGAAAGAGAAATTTCCAATAATCAATTACCTGCGTTATCAGGATAGCATCATAAGTTTTTATCCAGGTTTTCTTATGATTTATCATTGGAATAGTTGTTAATCGATACACAAAATCACCAAACTGAGTTATACATATTTGGAAAACAAAAATAATCATACACAAAAAAAGTAACAACAAACGCGTTTTATTAACAACATTTTCTAAAATAAGCGAAAAAAAGCGCTATCCCAATAAAAACCGTTCCTGGAACGTGCACTTCACTGGATTCTATTTCTAGTAGGTAGACTATCATATCGTTAGAATGTCATAAAATAAAATATTTTAATTCACATTTTACCAGAGGTGTGATCTACTATGAATGGACCTTAATAAAATTTGACAACAAAGTTTTGTATTCTTAAACTTCAAAATATTATTGATTGTCTAGTTGTCAAATTTTTTCCGTTGTGTCAGATAGGGACCAAAAATTATTTTATTACTAGTAAATCTTGACAACGGTAGCTGGAACGCTACCGAAACGTCGAAATAAAAAATAAAAAACATTATTGTGGTTTGATTCCCAAAAAATAAGAGAAAAAATAATAAGTAATGCCACAAGGAACTTACAGAAAATATTTTGACATTCACTTCAGATTATACCAGAAGTGAGCAGCAGCTTTGTTATTTTAAATTGAACACTATTTTTTGGAAAATATCTTATATATAGTGCCGATCGTATAATTTAATTAAATGTAGACATTAAATTTCAATACCCTAGAGTTCACCGAACCCTCAATTGACAGAATAGTAGATGGAAATAAAAACTGTAAATTAAGTAATTATTTTATAATTGAATAGACTTCATAAATCAAAAAAAATTCCACATGCTGAGCAAAATTTTATCAAATTAATTCTTAATAAAAACATTAATTGTGTATTCAAATTACATCGACTAATATACATCAAACGTATTCAATTTTATAGGTTCATAATTTATCTTAACTCCAAGTTAGCCATTACATTTTATTCCCAGTTGCATTATCTGTGAGAACAGTGGGAGAACATCCGAACTGGTTTTATCTTGCCGAACATAATAAATTAATAAAACTCATATTAGTACATGATTATTTATGATAAATTACCACTTCGTCTATATCTCGAACCCTGGTAACCGATATGAAATCCATAATTTTGATTGTAGACAGTCACGACATACTGATTTCCTCAATACATTTAGTGAATCACTGTATAATGATGTTTTTTCGTGTTACACAGTGTAACAGACTACCACACATATGAGTATTATGTACCGGGTGTTTGATTCAAAGAAGCGAGCTGTCATATTTCTTTATATTTTTCAATTTCTAATAATTATAAGAAATTAAAACTGGGTTAATTTTCACAACTATATAAAAGTTCAATGGTATTATAATTATACACCTAACAATATTATCCTGAGGTGGGTTAAAGGGCACGACAGGAGTAAAGGTAATCGCATTGCCGACTCTTCAGCCAGGGAAGCGGCTGGACTAAAAATTTTAGGACCCAGTAACACTTCGACAATTGCGGAGCTATAGCCAAACACCCATGCTCAATCCCTAAAGAGATGGGATGGAATCAAAGGATGCAGTATTGCAGAATTACCTTGAGCAATCCTGGGAAGCTGACACTGAGGAAATATTTGGCGAAGATCAGGAAAATGCTACTTTTAACAGTAGGATTTCTAGCTGGCCACTATCCACTAAGGAAACACCTCGTAACCATGGGGCTAGTGGACACACCTTTGTGCAGGATGTGTGAATAGGAAGATGGAACTGCCAGGAAAGGACAGAAGGACAACTCGTCGGGAGGATGTACAATGGGTGACATGTGGGCATAAGCTCACCCTCCCTACTCTAAAGATACAGATTATACACACAATTTTTTTTAAAAAAGTTGTTTCATCTTTAGCATTTTTTGAGAAGACCCAATATTTTAGTGAGTACGGTTGGTCCTCCACTTAAACCGCCCTTGTTGACAGATACAGTTTTGTGGTATAAAATAGTCCCAAGTCATCACACATTTCGACAAAGTAGAGTTGGAAGGGTTCATCATCATCTAAATTTATACTTTTGGAATTTATTTATTCTAATTTCTTTGAATATCAATTTCTCTATACGTAAAAATACAGAAACGAAATAAATTTTGATGGATCTTTCCTCAGCCCTCAGATTGAGATATTTGAAGAAAAAAATCATTTCACAAATATGTTCCTAGTACAGAAATATAATAAGAAAAATTATATTACGTTGCAATGACGAAAATTTTTATTAATAACTCTTTTGTTGAAAAGATTGCCATAAATTGAATATTGATACGTAACGAATTGTCACGAACATTGAATAAATAAAGTAAATTGTCTTTTACTGAACGTTGACCGTAGTATATTAAAGTTCTTTTTCTCTTTAGATATAGCTATTTATCTGTTTACCACAAAATCATAACCAGAGTACATCATGACTTTCAGAAATCAAATTATTAGCGAATTTCATACATCCTAACCGAACTCTAAGAACGTTAACTTCCATACACAGTTAACTCAAAACCAAAAAATAATTTTATACTTATTTATTGAAACACGAGCTTACATTCAAAATTGCCGCGTGCCGACAAACTCGGGCAGACATAACAACATACAGGGTGAATCAACGTTAATGCAACGGTCCGAATCGGTTCAAATCATTCCTCATATTTGTATATCTCTTCACTGCAGATCGATTTAACGGACTGCATATTTTTGTAAGGATAAATAGAGGAGTTCAGTCTAAGGGCAGTATGGCCAACAAAAAGTAGTTTTATCTGACAAGAATGACAGTTAAGGTCTACCATTCAAAACATAAGATTTTTGCATGTTTTTTATCGTTGGCGAACATCTATATTGCTTTATTGAAATAATGAATGCACCCCCGAAGCGTATATGTTGAAATTTAAAATGACTTTTTAGCTGAATACTCAACATATCGGTCGCCAATAATTCTAGGAACTTTTGGCATGGTACCATTTAATTTCTGTTATCTGTCACTAGTTATGGCACATATCAGTGGAAAAAGTAATTAGAAAAATAGAGATACAACTAACTAGAAATGCTACAAAAATCTAATCGAAAATGGACATACACCATTAAACGAATATCAACAAAAATAAATATCACTGACATTTGACATAACTAGTGACAGAACAACAGAAATGAAATGGTTACTTGCCAAGAGGTCCTAGAATTATTGACCACCGATATGTTGAGTACTCAGCTAAAAAGTCATTTTAAATTTCGAAATATAAGCTTCGGGGGTGTATTCATTATTTTAATAAAGCAATATAGATATTCGTAATGATAAAAAATAGGCAAACATCTTATGTTTTGAATGGTAGACCTTAAATGTCTTTCTTGTCAGAAAAAAAACTCTTTTTGTTGGCCACACTGACCTTAGACTGAACTCCTATATTGCAAAAAAATTACTTTGTGGCTTTTGCCCTCAAAAGTATTTTATCTTTAAAATATTGTACTCGCTCTACGTATCAAATATTTCTTTTGCAAATAAATAAAAAAAGTATGTTACATGAGACGAAAGTAGTGAAGTTACTTTTATTTTGATATAAGGCGCGATGATCTCGGTTCTAACAAAATTAATTTGACATGCGGAATGATTCGAGTAGAAGTTATCTCTGAAAACACCGAAACAAAAAATGCCAGCCCGAAGCGCAATGCATACTTAGTCTCAGCGGTTGAGTCTGACATAATGAGGATAATTGTGTTTGTCGTTTTACGCTTTGAACTGCATTTTCTTGTTGTAGGAAATGCTTCGGTTAAGGGGCATATATATTCCTGCGGCTTATAATTTTGTGATGTATGGTGTTGCTTTCTATGTAAACTCTTCTCTTTCCATCCAATACTGGTAATAAACAATGAATCAGGGAAATTTATTACGTTTATAAATCCTAGTCATTGCTTCGTCCATACGTATCTATACAGCGCTTTTAAAGACTACAGGCCATTGGACATTTCTAAAAAATTACATAATATAGAATTATTAAATTTTGTATCGGGAGCTTTTCCTTATCCTTGAATCCAGTATTTACAATTTTTAGTTAGGTTAGGTTGGATATTATGTATGTATGTATTTTAAGGTGACATTCACTGATACCTAAAAGATCTATTGTGCCCCCTTACTTCTACTTAGTTTGCGAGGAGAGTCTCAGATACTAGTAGCTCCTTTAGTCCTATTTCCCAGAGGAATTTTAGGATGTCTGCAGGCTTCAAGCATAGGTAAATGTTCCTCTTCTATCCAGCAATCTCCCAGGTGTTCTGCTCTAGGATTCTGAAGTGCTGTGTAAAGTATGTGGATGGAGGTTTCTTCTTCTATGCCACATAATCTGCATTCTTCTTCCTCCACTATTTTAAGCTTTTTCAGGTGCCCATTCAGGCGACAATGTCCCGTTAGGCTCCCTGTTAAAACTCTTAGCGCAGTTTTACTCTGACTTATGCATTCATTTGATCTCAACAGGTTGTAGTCACCCAGAAGAATCTTTGATTGTATAAGCCCTACTAGATCTTTCCAATGGTCAGATCTTCTCTTTTTCTCGGCTTCACCTATTTCTTCCAATATTACATTGGGGCTGAATCCGCAAAAGGTTTCAGGCCCCCAGAAAGATATTTCAGTCTCCCTCTTTGCTAGTTTATCTGCTATTTTATGTCTTTCTATTCCAGTGTGTCCTGGAATCCATAGTAACGTGACTATATTGTTCTCGCCTAGTTCATTGAGTTTGTTCAGGCATTCCCACACCATTTTGGAACTGATTACACAAGAGCTCAGTGCTTTAATGGCTGCTTGACTATCCGACATTATTATAATCCTTTGTCTTCTGTATCCTTTATCATTATTGAACTGGGTGCACTTTATTATGGCGTGGATTTCCGCTTGAAAGATACTTGTGGTTTTTCCCAAGCATTCAGAGTGTTTGGTTCCTGGCCCGAACACTCCTATCCCAGTTCCTTAGGTTGGATATTAAGTTTTAAAAGAAAATTTCGTCTAGTCCCCGTAAGTGCATGCTTCGGTAAATTCGTTATCCACGACAATCTTCAGGCTTGATCGAAATCAATTAAGTTGTCAATAAATTCAACAAACATTATCACGGTTAGTGTGTCGGCTGGTCTTTTCGTTTTACCGCGAAATAAAATTTTAGGCGAAAAATTCAATTAAATTAAAAGTATATTTTGAAACAATTTTTAATTGATTGATTTCTGTGCTTCTCATACCGGTAATAATCAAATTAACTACAACTTATGTTCTCATGGAAAAGACGACTATTTTTTAAAATGGAACGTTTCAGGTCACAGTTTTTACAAGGAATATTTCATAGACTGAGTCACAATCATAATAGTCGAGCGGATAAAGCACAAAAAAGGCTCAAAGTTCGGAATTTTTTCCCTAAAGACGGATCGGAATGCGGTTTTTTGCATTCGCTTCGGAAAATTATTTGTAAAAAATTTACCTACTTTGTTCCCATTACAAATCGGGAATTGCATCGCTTCAGTCAAAAATGCATGCCAAAAATGCATATTTTGGGAGGCCTTTTGGAGAATGTAAAAACTCTGTAAATAACAGTCAGAACTGGCTCAAATCGGGTACCCGGGGGGTTTTTGAGGTCGCTGATCACGATTATAATGTTGAAATTGACCCCCCGGACACCTGGAGCTCAGGAACGCCGATGAACCTCGTCTCCGTGGGACTCTCCAAGAAATCACGAGGGGAACGAAAAAAACAACGCGCCCGGGGGTTTTTCGGGCGGCTGAATTCAAATATGGCATCGGTGAACACCCCCCGGACACCTGGTGCTCCCGAACCTCGACCTGGACATCATCCCCGAGAACTTTCTTGACAAATTCGACAAAAACAGCCCGGAAATTATTGGAGGCGTGTTTTTTGAGGCGCGAAATCACGATTTCACGTCGAAAACGACATTCCCACCACCTGGTGCACCACATCCTGCGCTTGAGCATCGTCTCCGAGGGTTTTCCAAACAAAATCGAAAAAGGTGAACCGAAAATCGTTATAAGGGGTTTTTTGGGCCGCTTAATCAGAATTTTGCGCGAGAAACGACTCCCTGAAAACCTGGTGCGCTGTACCCTGGCCTCGAACGGCCCAAAAACCCCTTATAACGATTTTCGGTCCACCTTTTTCGATTTTATTTGGAAAACCCTCGGAGACGATGTTCAAGCGCAGGTTCCGGTGCACCAGGTGGTGGAAGGGTCGTTTTCGACGTGAGATTGTGATTTCGCGTCTCAAAAAACACGCCTCCAATAATTTCCGGGCTGTTCTTGTCGATATTGTCAAGAAAGTTCTCGGGGAAGACGTTCAGGTCGAGGTTCGGGTGCACCAGGTGTCCGGGGGGCTCACCGATGCCATATTTGAATTCAGCCACCCAAAAAAAAACCCGGGAGCGGAGTTTTTTTCGTTCCCCTCGTGATTTCTTGGAGAGTCCCACGGAGACGAGGTTCATCGGCGTTCCTGAGCTCCAGGTGTCCGGGGGGTCAATTTCAACATCATAATCGTGATCAGCGACCTCGAAAACCCCCGGGTACCCGATTTGAGCCAGATCTGACTCTTATTTACAGAGGCCTCCCAAAAGATGCATTTTTGGCATGCATTTTTGACTGCAGCGATGCAAATCCCGATTTGTAATGGGAACAAAGTAGGTACATTTTTTACAAATAATTTTCCGAAGCGAATGCAAAAAACCGCATTCCGATCCGTCTTTAGGGAAAAAATTCCGAACTTTTTTGCTTTATCCGCTCGACTATAAGAAAATATCAAGCTTCAAAACATTAATTTAATTCCTCGTTTTCAATTAAAGTTAATATCATTATATTAGCAAAAAAATAATCCAATTGAAATTAGGTAATTATATAAAAAGTTCAATCGGTTTTTCCATATAGTCAAGCATCCATCAAGATAAAGCTTGAGAAAAACCCCAAGTATCTTTCAAGCGGAAATCCACGCCATAAGAAAGTGCGCCCAGTTCAATATTGATAAAGGATACAGAAGACAAAGAATTATCATAATGTCAAGCAGCCATTAAAGCACTGAGCTCTTGTGTAATCAGTTCCAAAATGGTGTGGGAATGCCTAGACAAACTCAATGAACTAAGCGAGAACAATACCTTACTATGGATTCCTGGACACACTGGAATAATAGAAGGAAATGAAATATCAGATGAACTAGCAAAGAGGGGAACTGAAATACCTTTCTGGGAACCTGAACCCTTTTGCGGAATCAGCCCCAATGTAATATTGGAAGAAATAGGTAAAGCCGAGAAAAAAAGAAGATCTGACCATTGAAAAGAGCTAGTAGGACTTATACAATCAAAGACTCTTCTGGGTGACTACAACCTGTTGAGATCAAATGAATGCATAAGTCAAAGTAAAACTGCGCTAAGAGTTTTAACAGGGATCCTAACGGGACATTGTCGCCTGAATGGGCACCTGAAAATGCTCAAAATAGTGGAGGAAGAAGAATGCAGATTTTGTGGCATGGAAGAAGAAACCTCCATCCACATACCTAGAGCACAGCGCCTGTGAAGATTACTGGATAGAAGAGGAACATTTACCTAAGTTGAAGCCTGCAGACATCCTAAAACTCCTCCGGGAAATAGGACTAAGGAAACTACTAAGTAGAAGTAAGGTGGCACAATAAATCTTTTAGGTCTCAGTGAATGTCACCCCGAAATACATATTTACATACATACATACAAGATAAAGCTCATATTGTAGAAAATGATTTGGAACTGCCAGGAAAACATAACGAGCTGGAGAATGCTGCTAAATAAAGAAATGAGAAAGTATTTTTTGAAAAATAACAAATTGAAAACCACCAAATTGCAAAACTGATTATCAAATTAATCAATAACTTTTTGTGACTACGCTATTTCATTCTAGAAATATTTATTGAGTTTTTGTGTTAAAAAACGCCGTATTGTAAATTGATTTCCGAAGACTACATAAAAATTGGTCAAGGCGTATTGCCTGTTAAGATTAGGTCGCGGTAGGTTAACTTTTGTCTTCGGTGTGGTCCTCCATCCTCTAATCAAGCAACACTATTATCAAATTAGTTCGATAAAATCAAAACACTGCTATTTTAGAATTCCTCTAATCATTGTACCGTCGTGACTATGCGAATTGTTCGTAATAACTATTGCGCTAATAATACTTTCTAAGCAGTGAAATAATATTTAGGTGAATTTCCAATTTTGGCTATAGAAAATGTGCTTGAAAACTTATAATTCTGATTAATCATTCAAATCTCTTTAGTATGCCTTAAGCCCAACTATGCGATAACACGAAAGCATTAGAAAATCTGCTTATTTTTATACAATGAGAAAAATAAACACGTCAATACAAAATAAACATTGTATTTATTATATCGTTGTGTAGAACTACTATTAGACGATTGTTAAAAAAAGCTATTTATCCAATATTATCATGGAAATCGATATAGCATAAGGAGAAACAAAGTGGATTGATGTCAAAAAAAAAGAATTAAGTAAATTTGATGATAGACGTATTATTATTATCGGTATAAATCACAAATTGAATTAAATATTTAATCAAATTAGAGCAGAAACAATTCATTGTTATAATTGCTGGATGAACAATGGTGATGTCTTGAGAGATACAAAATGAAAGACCATTTCAACTTAAACTCTTTTGTTTGTGGTCTCCAGGAGAGTACATGAATGACAGGCATTTTTTTGTTGTTATTTTCCATGGTTATAAAGCTAGTTTGGCCGCCAATGTTATAGTATCATCACATCACATCAGCATTCGACCAAAGAACACTAATGTGATATGTTTCCATAAAATAATAGGATATTATTAAACGAGCAATTTATGATGGGTGACGTTTGCGTCCCGAGCCGCAGGCGAGGGTCGCAAGTCACCCTAGTGAATATTGGCCATAAATTGCGAGTAGAATACTATACTTTGTCCACGACCCTTGATTTCTTTATTAAATAAAAGTCAACTAACCTCCAGTTCATGACGTTATAATAAGTAGATTTTCGATTTTTCTGGCAGCAGTCCTATAGTCGTTAATTTCGCCGATTTTTTTTATTTCAGTTGGTGTACAAGAACGTTCAATTCCACTATCCGAATTCAATGAATTCATCGTTGCAGTAATATAGCAAGTTCGTAACAATTTGGTATTACTAACGTCAAAATTAAATAATTTGACATATATAGAGATGGGCGATACTGTGTAAAGTATCAATACAACGTACCGTTATAAATATATTGTTTTGAAATACTCAATATTAGAAAATATCGTTATGAAAAGTATCAATACTAAAGATTTCGATATTTTATCGATACGATATATTTCAGAAACAAAATTCCTGAACAAAATACACAGATTTAAAAGTTTATTTCATATTGTACCCCCATCTCTAGTCGTGAATTATAAACCATAATACACTCCAGTTTATTATGAACCATAATTCACTCTAGTAGATATATGGGTAACATATACCCTTTGTTAGGAGTTAAAATATCGAATTATTATTAGGTGGTCGTGGACAAATAATATTTTTTCACTGAAAGAATTTTTGGACAAACATATTCATTTTTCGTCCTTATTTAACGGTACTCGATTTTTTTCTGAAGTATTAAAAGGTCCTTGCGGCAAAATGCGATTATTATAAAAAATTATTTCTTAAAATTCAATGTAGTTTAGACGTGTTGATTTATTTTTGATCCACAATTTTTTGGAAAAAGATTAACCAAAAAAGTTGAAATTTAATTGGAAGTTGTTAAAACAATTTGGCAATTTGAAACATCTTATTTAAGTCTGTAAAAATCGTGACGCAACAAGTGTTTATAAAATCGAGAACATACAGTAATTAAAATGTTCCTTCCTCGTTGGTGTGTACGAAGAGTGCTTCAAGGACCTTATGAGAAAGAGAGTAAAAAGTATAAAATGAGAAGACAAGTGGTGCACTCTGAGCCGGTTAATTTATAATGTAAAGTAAATTTATAGGTCACTTAGAGCTTGAAACTGAGATAGGTTGTGAAAAACGTGTTCAGCGGTGGTTTTTTACGGTCCCCGTCGGCCGCAAACAGTATCGTCCTTAAAACTGAAAGCTAGGGACATCATGGTATGGGTAGAACATAATTACCTACATGTTAAGTTAAGATACACGGTTTCAGTAATTAACAAGGGGATTTATTAAGGATTGGCCACATGTTCACCAACACAAACACAGCCTACCGTTACAAATACGAACACCTAGCTTAACGGGCTACCCAGTCACGAAAAGCCACAATACCAATCTGTTTTTACTTTTTTAAATAAACACATTATCAGGGACGGATCACTACTTTTTAATACAGAACACAAACATTTTAATTTGCTTGGTATTTTTTTATTTATAAATTTCCTTCAAATTCGATTCATTTATGATCACATGGGAAGTTTATGCACTTTATTCAGTAAACTGTCATTTAAAATTTGTAATTTTGCTTCGAATAATGCCTAGAACTTAACTTAGTGCGGATAGAGATGTTTGTATCTAAAAGATCTATTGTGCCCGCTTACTTCTACTCAGTTCCTGAAGGAAGTCTCAGAGAATAGAACCTCCTTTAGTCCTATTTCCCGGAGGAAATTTAGGATATCTGCAGGCTTTAACTAACTGTAAAGTCCCTCTTCTATCCAGTAATCTCCTAGGTGCTGTGCTCTAGGATTCTAAATTTCTGAGCAATTAGTGGATATAGGTTTCTTCTTCCATTCCACAGAATTCTGATGTCCATTCAGACAACAATGTCCTGTTAAAACTCTTAGCGCAGTTTTACTTTGACTTATGCATTCATTTGATCTCAATAGACTGTAGTCACCCAGAAGAATCTTTGATTGTCTAAGCCCTACTAGGTCAGAAACTGTCTTTTTGCGGCTTAACTTATTTCTTTCAATATTACATTGGATCTGATTCCGCAAAAGGGTGTTTCAGTTCCCCTCTTTGCTAGATCATCTACTATATCATTTCTTCTGTTCTCGCCTATATTTTAAGCCGTTTGTGTACCATTGAATGGCACTCTTTCCAAGTCTGGTGATGGTATTTGTATCCCATTCCCTCTTCACTTAGTCTGTATTTTGGTCTTTCCATCACCATATAGTGGTGTGAGATTGAGAATCACTTCCATGGCTGCCGTTGAGCATGTTTCCATTGCTCCTATTATGCATATACAGGCTAATCTTTGAAATTTTTGAAAGGTTTTCTCTCGTCGCCAATAGACTAGCTCTACCACTTCACGCAATGGTTTAATAAGTGATAATTGGTCTCACTATGGCAGTGAGGATGAAGATAGTAGGGCAAGCTACGAAGAAACTTGAAATCCCACACAGACACTCCAAGAACTTTTACAGCTTTCACCCCGCCAACTTTTGATAGAGGCACGATACACTTACTCACGGTATGCTGATTTCTACTCCAAATTGCGTCTGAGCGGCGCAGTTTCGTCACGCGGGAACCAGGAAATTTACACCCACCTCTCACCAGTCTTTCGACTCATTGTGTTTTCATGCAATACAAGGTGTTGTTAGCTTTAATTTCAATTTTACTTGAGTTTATTTGGAATTTTATTACCCACTAATTTACTGTTATTAGTGTTATTTAATACTGTTTTATAATATAAGGATATTTTTGTTTTGTAACGATTAAGAGAAATTAATAGGAAAAAACTGGACAAGTATATGTCAAAATTTACAAATTCCAAAAAATGATTGCAAATATAAGCTTTGTCTATTAGTTATTAATTAAATGCCAATTTTCAGTTTCATAATGATACTCATTATAACACTGGTTTTCATTATGAAACTGAAAAATTGACCAATAGAAATCTATAACCAAGTAGGCAGACCCAATATTTTCTGTGATTTATGACAGTTTAAATCTGTTGCGTTAGTTTTCAAAAGAAATGTCGAGCACCAGACCAAAAATACTTAATGACCAAGGTAAATACATATTTATACTTATTAATTTTTGTTTACAATAGTTTATTACTAATTTTGTATAACAGTAACATACCTATATACGTTTTATATTTGTTTAATAATGTGGTCTTGTAGCACAGTGAGCAAAGGCGCCGCATAATGTTGTTTTCGATCTGTACATGCCGGATTCGAGACCCGGTTTGTACATTTTTTTTCAAATCAACTCCCAGCATCATTGTACTTACCAAAAAAAGATAACTAAGTTACTGATAATAAAGTTATATTCCATATTATATCAGAAAAACCATGGCGCATTTAAATAATCATTCATAAAGTGGAAATTTGCATGAAAATTGAACACAAACAGATATTTAGCATTGTACATCACCGATTGAGATTCCCACATGACGTCACACGCTGTCGGCTACATGCGCAAGAACATACCGTGAGTAAGTGAATCGTGGTATTGGCGAAAAAATCTAAGACGCCGTATTTACATTGTTATTGACCGGTTTTAGACACTTCGGTGTGCGAGTCCGACCTGCACTTGCAGACTTTTAAGAGTAGGTATTGGCCCTGCTTCTCATATTTGCAATATTTTTGGCATGATTTTGTTGAATAAATTTGAAGCTTTTTTGCTTTTGGATGAACTTAAACATTCTATTATATCCGTTTAGTCCAGATTTGTTTAATATATTAATTTTAGTTGAATTTGACCTTTTTGATATTGAATTTATTCAACTTTCTTGTAGTGTGTAGTGTTTTTATAATTATCAATGTTCAAAAACGTCACAAACAATTAAAATGGATAGGCCATATAGCATCTATAACGAATTTGAATTTCAAAACAATCTTACGAAAAGCCATTTCTCATTAGTGTGGGGTCTTTTAGGATAGAATACAACGCCTCTAAGTTTGTATCAAAGAGGAACTTTAAAATCATTATTTGCCGATTGGCAAAAGTTTAACCCCTTAATACCTACCTTTCAACCCTTCTTTAAAGTATTAAATAACAACCCCTACCTTGTTGAAAAACAAGAAATATGTAAATCATCTATACTGGGTCACTCAAGTTACCTTTTAGAGGCAAGATGGCACTTTTTATTATGCACTTACCTCTTTCCTAAATATGTCAGTTATATGGTTGGGGAGTATAAAATTTTTTGACGTTTACAATAGATTAAAACATCAACACTCACCTGTGCTTTTAAAGTTGGTGCTCCCAAAATTATAGCCAGAATCCATATTAACAGAATAATTCTTTTAGCCTGACTAATTGTACAAACATATTTGCTATAAATCACATTTAGTATTATCAATTTTAATCAGTTTCGATGACCATATAAAAATGTATAATTTGAAAAAATCCGACCCTGTATATAGTCTCATCTGTATCCTATCAGCGTTTATTTATTTGTAGAATACTACTTATGTATCGTTATATGTAAATGTAAACTACCCACCCGGTTTTCTAGTTATCACTTCTTCACTTCTTCAGCCAACTTGATTAATTATGATACCGACTTTCCTGTACTGGGTACCAACTTTACAAGACCACTAGCTACCTTTATCCACGACGTGATTGTCACACCAATTTTATTTATGATGCAGCAACTGTTCTATCGCCTGGTGGGTATATACTTGGCCGGTGCCTCAAACTTAACAATTCCGGTCCAAAGCTGTTAGCCGGAATATAAATAAAAAATAACTTACACCCAATACGATTTACATAATTGAATGGTCAATAAAGCAATGTTTATATTTTTAACAGTGCATGGTCTACTGGAAGGCTTAGAGAATGATCGCCACTGGATATAAATGGCTGACAATAATTTATTATTTATTTTATAATGAAAGATGTTTCCAAAGAAAAATCCAACTCATCAATCGTTTAGTCTGTTTACTTAGAAGCTGGGTGATAAAATGTAAATGTTCAAGGAGAATGATCAGCCAGTGGCGCCAAATAGACGTTGCTTCCTTTCGGAACGTTGATATAAATTGTACAGTTTATACAGGACTGCACTGGACGCCAAAACGCGGCGATGACGCAGTCGCGGAGCGTCCTGTGAAGTATTTGAATAGCATAGAACAGTCGTACATACGGACGTGCAGTGTCTTTTTGGCGCTAGTGCTTAGTCAGCCATGTCGTTTACTCAAATACGTCCTAAAATAATAATCCACTTTGTATCAAAAGTAACTAACGAGGCGGCGCTATACGCGAACGTCCAGCGGCACATGTCGTTCATCTATACAAGGCCTAAAACTGTAGATTTCTATGGATTGTGCTATTTTGTACAAGGGAGAACAGCTAGAATACGGAATTTCACCCTGTTTTATGATTCATTTCACTGCAAATTTGTTATAAGTATTTTTATCTTCCTCATAAGTCGGTATTTAAATTCTTCACTATAGTCAAAAGCGCTCTTATCGTGCGGGTACAAGGTCAGTAACCATATGTATGAAATCAGAAGACACAGAGGGTACCAAAATGTGAGATTACAAATATACACGGAGAATATAATGATGGTTGATGCTTCCTGATGTTTGCTTGAGGATGCGAAATATCTGAAAATTGCTTCTTATTATTCATATTGTCACTTTGAATTGTCAAAGTCTCAAAACTGACATTTAAATAAAAACTTCGTTGGTGAAAGACTTTTTAGACTGGCTGAAAACTAAATACATATCCTGTTTTCTCCCGTCAAAATTGCATAAGTCTGTCTTATTCATCTCAAGGATTTTAGGTGGAAGTTATTATTAAAGGCAATAAATGAAAACAAAAACTGTAAGTATGTCTTTGTGGAATCGTATGACCCGCATGATAAGACTGCATTTGACTATATCAATTTCGTTTTTTAAAGTCATCATTTCCTCGAGATACTTCAAGTCCTTCGTTAATGGCAATGGAATTTAGTTTTTTTCCTCTATATCAATTACCTTTAGTATTTCGGCTTGGATGAGATGATTAGTTTGAGGACATTCGATGACTGTTGGGCTAATAACTTTTGTGGTTTGAGAGCAGAAAGTAGTAGTACGGTTAGTTCGATCATAGTATAATATTTTTTTAATAAACTTTGCTATAAGAAATATATTACTGAGATTTTCTCTAATCTTTTCGAGTTGTGTGATATTTATATGATCATAGTGATGATAATAACATTTGGATTGTAAAATAAAGAGCCATAAATTATGAAATAATAACATAAAAAATTTCTAGAATTTAGACAAAAAAAATGCACAAAACGACAAAAACAACCTTGAAAAATCCGTTTGTCTGAAAAACTTTTATAAAAAGGTGGAACGTGTCGCGGGACACACGGAAGGAACTTTAGTTCCTTTTAAGCAAAAATTATGTAATACATCTGACGTTATAGATAAACAATTTGCATATTCCTCGGTGGTGGAGTAGTAAGCAAGCCAGACTCTCACGCGGTAGACCCGGGTTCGATTTCCCGTGAAGAAGTTTTTTTTTATTGTTAATTTTATGTTTAAATAATTATTCTGCTTGATATTAATAACGACAAGAGTCCGACTGGCAACATCTACTTATAACAGCATCGTATATTTAAAAAGGGAAACCGTAGCATTATACAAATTGGACATTCAAGAACTGTACGTTTACCACAAAATTAGTGGAAACATAAAATTGATATTTATTTTACAGTTTATTCAAATGTTTATTTTCTAGATTTTTTCGTGAATGGATCGTAGAAAAAATATACTGTTCGACTCGTGTGGATTGTCCATATCCACACTAGTTGCACAAACTACTATTCTGCACAGTTTACAAAATGGAAATGTAGGCCATATCAGTTAACTAAACGGATATGATTTCATATACATCCTAGAACGTATATGAAATCCGCCAATCAGCATTCGAGTTTAGTATCCGTCGCTCATCTTTTTTCAATTTAACACTCTGACTGCCATGTCAGTCGTTTTCGACTGACGAGCACTAGTCGGCTGAGGCCGCGGCGGATATTTTTTTACTTAGGCGCCGTGAAATTTTGTAGACTTTTAAATCCAGAGCCGCGATTCTGATAGGCATACAGAACTCAATATAAAGTAAGTCGAATAAGCCTGACACGGCCGTAAATGATACTGGTGCTGTCGGACATAAATGACTGACAACGCAAAATTATGCATATTGGTCGGTCAGTCTTATACGACTGACAAAACAAAATAAAACAATCAAAAATTAGTATGCCGGCAGTCAGAGTGTTAAAAGAAACGTCAAAATAACTTGTCAAAAAAAGTTTTCATAGAAGCGCACTGGATCAAGAATATTCATTTACAAAGAAATAATCCGTACAAATTAACAACAAATACTTAAAACAGAATAAAATGGGTTTTTAAGGGGACCTCAGATTTTATAAAATTATGTAATAGGTACATCTGACGTTATAGATAAACAATTTTCATATTTCTCGGTGGTCGAGTAGTAAGCAATCCAGACTCTCACGCCGTAGACCCAGGATCGATTCCCGTGAAAAAGTTTTTTTTTTTAATTTATTGTTACTTTTATTTTTAAATAATTATTCTGCTTGATAATAATAACAAAAGGTAGACGTTTGAAATATTTAGCAGAATATTCATTATTATAGATAATGGTACGGTACCCTTCATGAGGGAGTCCGACTGGCAACATCTACTTATAACAGCATCGTATATTTAAAAAAGGAAACCGTAGCATTATACAAATTGGACATTCAAATTAGTGGAAACATAAAATTGAATTGTTAAATTATCAATTTGAAGTTATATTACAGTTTATAGAAATTTTTATTTTCTAGATTTTTTCTTAAGTGGGTCGTAGAAAAAATATGCTGCTAGACTCGTGTGGATTGTCCATATCGCACTTCGTCCTCGTGCGATATGGCCATCATATCCACACTAGTTGCACAAACTACTATTTCTATCAAAATATGCCCTTTTACATTTAAAAACAACCTGCCAAATTTCAAATCAATTTATCCATCCATTTTAAAGTTATCGAATTAAAACATTCAAGTTTTCAAAATTTCAACACCCTGTATTTCGAAAAGTAAATGTGCTAGACCCCTTAATCGCGCAAAAAAAATTATGGAAATAATAGTAAAAATTTATCCGAACAAATTCAAGTAGATCACCAGCACTGCAAATACCAGCTTTGCATAGAATTTTAATATAGCATCGGTGGATCAGTGGTAAAATGCTCGCATTCCACGCGGGCGGCCCGGGTTCGAATCCCGGCAGGAGTATATGAATCGCTACTTCGTAAACGAGAGAGAGACTAAGGAGGCACAAGCACGCAAGCAAGGCACATAACGAAGGAACGTAACATAACGTAGCGTAACGTAACGCGTAACGGTCAGATCTTTTGCGTTGCGACCCCTGGTCGCTCAAACATAACCTGACGTAAAGAACTAAAGTTCCAAAAAGTATAACTTTCTCAAATCCTGATGTGTCCTGCAGTTATTATGGTTTTAACAGCCGCCAAAAATCGAAAAAGAATAAATTTAAAAATAAAAATACAACGTTTGGATCTAGTTTTACTTTCATTGTCTTTCTGATAATTTTGAGAGTTACCGTGAACACCGCAAAACATTTTGTCTAGAAATCGCTCTCACTATGGCATGTTTATAAACATTTTCATTCTAAAAAATAATTAAGTGTTCTTCAAATGTTACATAATGATTTGCAAAAAAGTTAGTAGAGTATCTTCAATAGTCTCTTCAAGAAAGTGCTTTATTAGCACTTAACAATTTAAAAGGAAAAAAGGGAAAAGAAAAAAAGGCAAACAGAGATTGTAATAATCTTATTAAATCTCGCCGCTAGTACTTCATTAGAAATATATATCCAGATATTGCGCTCATCTTGTTTGTTTGCAAATTCTTTATCTCATCTCTTTTGAAAATTTCCAGCATGCCTCTTATTACGCTGCACGTTTAGTAACAACATTGTTAAAATTGGATGTCAATTTAAACCTATCGAGTATTTTATATCGCCTACGTCTTACAAATAATGTACCTTCATGAGAATAACAAATGGTCGAGATAAAATCATGACAGTGCTTTTATTTTATAGATTATAAAACACCTTCATTCCTTGTTCATTTCGAATATCAAGGCTTATTACCGCTGAAATATATTTTCGAAAAACCTCAACCGAACAAATTAATATCCAAATTGCTACACTGATAAAAATGGTTGCGCAAGTATGGAAAAATGTATTTAGGAAATTAATAAGTACATAAAGGAGGTATCCAAAATAACCATTCGTGAAGATACCATAATCATTTTTGTCCCAAAACACATACAATCTATTTTACTATCGTTCTTACACTACCGACACCGAATTCATTACTATTCGGTGCTACCGACCAATATCTGCAAATTGAACCAGTAAAAAGGTCGACCATAGGCGTAAAGCCTGAATATTTATAATTTGTAATAATAATTTAAGCATTTATCAATGTTTTTTGTTTATTTTAAATATTTCACCATAAAAATTCATTAAAGTGACTAAAAATTAATTAAATATAATTGTTTTATCTAAATAAAAGATAAATTCTGAACCAAAATATTGTTATCAAAGATAAAATGATATTAAATTGTAGAAAATATAAATTGTGTCCATTTAACAATATATTTTTTGGACATCCTGTATTAAAGATCGTTCGTTACTCATAGCAGATTCTCTATGATGTTGATATTTTCGAAAAAGCGACCCAAAAATTGTAATTTACGATTATATATTTTGCAATATTTACTTTTATTTTTCGGCACCTGCTTCAGGCACATCTTGATTCCCAAGACCTGAGACTGAAGCCGAAGTATTACTAAATGTTTCTGTGGATAATAAATTTAAGTGAGACGGCATTATTGTATAAAAAATTTTATACTGTGATTTATTACTATTCTGATTGGACAGATTTCAACACATAAATCAATATTGATAGCCGACCATCCACAATATTTTTATCTTATATTTTCCACGGGTAGTGACTAATGAAGCCATTTTGTATTTAACAGAGAAAAACAAACAATGTAATTTATTGTTAGATACCTCTTGCTACGTCTAAATGCTTTTCTTTGCCGGTATAACTGCGTGTGGATCTTGAAGTTGTTAGAAATATAGCAACAAACAATTATTGTGCCAACTATAGTAACATTCTGCACGGGATAACTCATTTATGAGATAAAAAATAATTTATTTAACATATTTACATACTATGCACCTTGTATACCTACATTGAAATAACTTGAAAAGTGTGATTGTCGGCATAAGTTTGAATAAACACAATTCTTGGTTACGTATTTTACACCGCTATACCACATTTTGTGATTTGTTCTGGTCAGTAACGGACTGAATACTGGAAAATGGCACTGAAATTCAAAAAAAGTATATTGAAATTCAGGCATATGTCGATACAACAAAATGTCAGCAAGGAAGGCGAACGCGTGCTTAAGCATTTGAAATTGAATTTGGATTATCTTTACCTACAGAGGACAACTAAGTTTTCGAACTAAAACTCCCATACAATTGGGGAATCAACCAACAATCACTAGGTGCTGAGGACCATAAAATCGTGCAGCATCTTGTGTGTCCTCTTTTTGAAACTCCAGCTCCATTCCGAACATAAATCGAATGGTAGTCCGCGTGGAAGTAGTGACTGCTGCTATGGTGCGGGCAGCTGACGTCAAGCCAGCTAGGTACCGTTTTGGCTGTGCGTTGAATAATTTAAACTTTAATGGCTATTTTTGAAGCAATTGCCATTATTTTCCAAAAATCCTTTAACAGACTGTTTTTGGTACGCGACTCTGTGCACATAATGTAACAAACAAGCTGGTATTCGTTTGAAACTCCCAAAAAAACTTATTTTCCCAAAAATTGAAAGAATTGAATTGTGTATGGTAAAAATATTGACACCCTGTAACTTATTAACAAAGTATAATTGTTCTGAGGAAAATTGACTCAAATCTGGAATTTGGTACATTGTTTATTGAAACTGTCACTGATGGGCTAGTACTACACTGAGTCATACAAAAAAATTCTTATAAAATGTTGTTAATACTAATGTCAATTTACTGGCGGTACTTCTTGTGGTGTACCACAATTACCCCTTTTAATATAAAATTATTCACGGTTTTTCTGATGATTAATTGCTATCACGCTCAAATTAATCAAAATTTTTACATAAATCTCAATAACTTGTTAATAAATCAGATATCTTGGAATTTCTGTTCATCAGACAGTGTCGTGGGTATAATGGGCCTTTTCAGTAATTTTTTTTATTGGCTTAAATTAAAGTATTTTATGAAAAAAATATTTTTTATTGGAGCTTGATTTCTATCCTAAAAAAATTATCAAAAGTACGGAAGCAAGCGCGCGATTTGAACGTGACGTCACTCCTCCCTCTTTCGTGACGTCAAAGAGCCTACGACCTTAAAAACGACAGACGGTTATTTCCATAGGATTTGTAAAGTTTGCATCCCTTGTTTTTGATTTTGACAGCTCATGTAACCTCGAAATTGATATTGATATTCTCTTTCATTTTGGATTATTTATTTTTCTTAAAATAGCAATATAAATTGCCCAAGCAAAATATTCATTTACGTTCCTCGAGGTGGAAGCAGACTCATGGTTCGAAAAAGCAAAAGCTCAAAAGAAGTTGACCGAAACGAGGAACATTTGCTTCTTCGTTACATGTTTTAGCCTCGACCGTAGCCGTAGCAGCAATTGGCCAGCCATTCTGACAAATACTGCCAACCTAATTCCAGACCTTATGACGTCACTTGCCCCAAGGTCAAACGCGTGTTCAAATTACCCCAATATTTGTTTAACTTCTTATTCAGCTTTGTGACATTTATATTCGAAACAAAGCTGCACAAAGTTAAAAATTATCAGTAAGCTTTCATATAAAATATTTGTTTTGAGATTTAAGCACATACTGAAAAGGCCCATTATTAGTAACTTGATTGAAGCGTCGAAAATGGTGATGAGCTTAATTGGTCTTGGTTTGGCAGTATTGGTCTTGCTTTTTTGCAAGATCAAGACTAAATGAACAAGAACAAGACCAACTTTAACCTTGAATAACTTTGGAAAGGGTGGAAATTTCAAAAAATTACAAGAATATTTTTTGTAGAGCGCCAAATGACCTTCAAGAATATATTTCGCAGTATTGCTCTCTACGTCGGTCATAAAATTCCAAAACAGAAGACAATTTAAATGAAAAATAGAGACTGGAACTCCTTAAAATAAATATGAAGTATTCTACTTTCGTCATGTCCAACAATATTATATTTTCAGTATACTTACTGAAATATTTTAGAGTGATAGCAATTTAAATAAAAACAATCAGCAATTAAATATTAATTAACTAATTTATTTATTTTGAAAAATATCTACGCCCTTGACAAAACTTATAATTATTAGATATGAACAATATAAATTATCTAGAAACAATAAGATTTCTAGATAATGAAGGAGATAATATGAAATACCGCCTCCTCCGACGGTCACCAGGACTTATGACGTATAGATCTTTAAATAGATATTGTGGGAGTCTGCACTTCTTAGTAAAAATAAATTTCTTTGAAAGTAAAATTTATTTTTCGTTATCCCATACTTTTATTTCGATTTAACGGTGTTCAGATGACAATTGAACAGTTAATGTTAACAGCCTCCATCCGTTAAGATTTTTTTCAAAACTTCATTCTGCTTAACCAGTATTTGAACTTGTTGTCGGTGTGGCCTCATTACTATGAAATAGTTGTCTCGTTATCTTCATTCTCTTTGAAACTGAATTTTCAATATACGACTCCACCGCCCAAAAGCTTTCTGAAAGTCCACAATTTTTGTTTGAAAAAGTTGTAGTTATTTAAAACAATCAATTTAATATTTACTTGCACCTTCTACAATTTTAACGATAAAAATGTCATAATACACTACTGTCTTCTTAAAGAGTTACATAATGTTGATATAAAAATAGTTCTAGGATGTTATTGTATCCGCGAAAAAAATCAACAATGTTGTCAATTAAGTGTATTGTTCTATTATTTATGGTTTCAGTATTTTTCTGTTTGAAAGTCTCTAAACCAATTCAATGTTATGCAATAAATAAACCACAATAATCCAATTTCCAATAAAAGCGAAGTGGGTATATAAATCGACGATTAGTCGAAAGTCGGTGAGGTCAGACAATATATTTTATTCTCTATTTCACTTTTTTTGCTTTTTATGAATATGTGGCGCTTAACTGAAGTCTGTGTGAGAGGCCAATAGTGCGAGCTCTTGATATAAATATCATTTCAAGCATCTTGAATGCAAACTAGGTAAGGAAATAGCGTAAGCGAGTCACCGTTCAGTGCCCAGATCAGCATCCACGGCGGTATGGACCCAAACCTCAGGACCGGCACAGAAATATATCGAACACAACAACAACCATCTGTAAATCTACTCACTAATCCATAAATCATCTAGGGCACTTTGTATCAAACACCTAACTCGGCCTAATGATAACTGATCTTTAGACTGTCGTAATTTATGATAACATAATAAATATAAATATAAATATCAGTTACGATTATTTACTATTGTACACTACACAACGGTTACTGCTCTGATCGACTGTTGGTATCTCTCGTACTAAATCCATTAGAGCTTTGTGCTTTCTGCTTTACTGATGAGTTACTGCTCTGATCGACTGTTGGTATCTCTCGTACTAAATCCTTTAGAGCTGTGTGCTTTACTGATGGGTTACTGCTGTGATCAAGTATTGGTATCTCTCCTACTAAATCCTATAGAGCTGTGTGCTTTACCGTTGGGTTACTGTTGTGATCAAGTATTGGTATCTATTTTTGTCAAATATCAATAAATATATGAAGATGAAGTATATTTTGGAATATTTGAGAAATTTACATTTTAAACCCAGCATGTAGAACTTTTTCAACTTTACCTAGTTTGCTCATAACTTTCCTTATGTTTATAAAATTATTTCTGCGCCGAAGAGTTAGTCTGTCTGAAATCGTGAGATATATTTTCTCTGGAATGAGACCTGAGGACGAAACGGAAGCTTCTCGGCACAGACAAGACACTCTCGATATCTGTCATCACCTTCAGCTTGCCATATAATCATCGCAAAAAAGTATTTTGTTGGGAATCCTTGAGTATAAGCGCGAGTGCGGTCCTGCCTGTGACTTTTCCGCGTAACCATACGACATTAGCAGCCGCAAGGCAGGAGGCCGAGCCGGCGAGCCGACGTGGAGCCGATGATGGTGCAGCACATGCCCGATTGTTCACCGCTTTGTTACTCCCCCGCTTCTAAGATCCGTAACAGCGCATAGCGCACTGCGCACACTAGGTCACTACGTGCGCCCACTACTATGCTTTCATTTCAATTACCATTAGAAGCGATCGAGAAGTGCCTTGGAAGGCTTATGGCTTCGGCTTTGCGTTACTGATGCGTATTATAATTAACTCTTTACGCAATTATTTCGCTTGTATGGTAAACATTAGGCTCCACCTCTTTTATTACGAATTCTTCCAAGCGATGCGAAATGCTTTGGAATATGTTCACTGAAATTTCATCGGATTTTGATTGAGTAAAAGGTGGACGCGATCGAGTACCTGTTATTATGAAGCAATTTAAAATATGCTCGCTTCCCACAATCGATTTAATAAGATTTAGAAAAAAATAACCAGTTACACATTCTGATATTATTTGACATCATTAAAGCCAATGATATATTTTAAAAATAAATATAATGCAAATTATTAAATACTATTTTTAAATCTTCTGTATACCTTCTAGTGGCTTATTCATTATTATTTTTGTTAATTTTTTGGGAAATCAAACCACGATAGTATTTTTTATTCTTGGTATCTATCATATTAAACGAAGTGGATTTTCGAAAAGTGTGGCAGTGAACTTCTTGTCCCAAAAAATACATCAGGACAAATTTTGAGCATTTTTTATATCGAAAAATTTTTTTTGTCAAAAAATTTTGAAGCAAGGGTTATGGAAATATTTTATATAAACTGGTTAGGCTAACTTCCTTATGACCCAGATTAATGGACTCAAAATTCACTGGAATATGTAAAATTTTCCGATAAATTGATTGGTGAAGACTACAACGTTCTATCTATCAAATCAGTCGAGTTATGAGCATCTTCAGTTTTGAAAAGTGTATTTTCGAAAATTCCATGACTCCATTTTGGGGCAGAAAAAATGATTTTATACAAAAACAGACTGTGGCAGTCGATTTCCTAGCTCAAAATACTCCTCTAGACGGATTTTGAGAATTTTTCAAGTCGAAAACAGTTTTTTTGTCA
>CAJUYI010000071.1:162883-178560 GCA_910591695.1 Galerucella pusilla
ATTTAGCTAATAATGAATTTATGCGTTACTTTATGGACGCACTGTATATTTCCCGCGTTTCGGTAACCAAGTTATCTTCTGCAAAGTTTTAAGGCAAAAAAATGAACATAAATATTTTCTCACATTGAGAATTCAGTTGAATTGTCTGACTTTTTCTACAAAAAAATCGCAATTCTCTAGATATCCTGTCATAATGGCAAGATTTTGAAAGAATAAAGCAGTTGATAATTTTTAACATAAATCCAATATTCGTGAACCCTCCTAACTTTTGTGGATCAGTTTATTACTTTATAATTATATTTAATGGATCAAATTGAATGAGGATATTGTAACGGCACCCTCTGTCATTATTTTAAAAATTAGACTGGACGCTTTTCTATTTTCTAATTGATATTTTTTCCACGTAATTTTTTTCCTAATTTTCTTTTTTTTTTTTTTCTAATTACTTTAATTTTTGTAATATTTATTTAGTATAATTCAGGGCTTATGGATCTTAGGATTCCTGCCCGTACCTTATTGTAATAATAATAATAATAATACATTTTTGATAATGAGCTGATACTGCCTATTTTTTGTGATTTATCCGATACAATTCAATTGTGCTAAACACGTTTATTTATACAGTTCCTCCTTTAAAAATAAATATATCTGTTTACAAACAAAAGCATTGTTGACATTCCAGTATTTGCTGAAAAACGCATATTCAACATTTTAAATCTAATAAAAACGTATGAACCTTCAATTGGTATGTACATAATGGGGAATGATTTCTTGAAACTTCTTTATCACATAGGCGTCGTTACATGGATATTACATAAACGACATTTTTATATTAAGTGAATGATAAATAAAAGAAGTATACAGTCCTATTCAAAAATCACCTCCCCCCTTCGTATCTTTTGAACGGCTACAATAACATTATTAAAATTTGGAGGGTGAAAATAAAGTGTTGTAAACTTCTCTACGAATGGTAACAGGTGACGTAATAGTAATAGATGACGTCACAGTGCCACTCTGACCAATAATTTTAAATAGAACCTTATGGCAAGTGATATCTCGTTTGAAAGGCATTGACATTGGCTACATAGCCATATTAATTTTGTTTGGGTTTAAACTAATTTTGACGGATAAATTAAATAAATACCAAAATTATCATTTCACATTTAAATATTGAAGATTTTTCAGTCCGCCTCTGGTAAGTTGTCAAAAATTGACGTTTTTAATTTAATAGTATTTGTTGCTTTGCAAAGTTTTTCTAAATAGCTTAAATATTTAATTTTATTAATGATTAACGAGACGTTTAAGAGTTTACATAGGCAAAATGGTACGTACTCAATCAGACAAGGTAGCAGCTATCTTAATAATTGGTGAATCTAGAAATAGTCTCCATGAAGCGGAACGTTCATTTAATGAGAGATACCCAGATCGCCCTATCTCGAGAACTTATTTGAGGGAGCTTCTTCACAAGTTTGAAGCAACAGGTAGTGTTCAAGATGCCAAACGATCTGGTCGACCAACATTTAGTGATGATAAAAAAATTGATATAGTTGCTGAAATAGTAGTAAACCCTACTTCCTCTTCAACTAAAGTTGCGTCTATCTGTAAAGTAAGTAAAAGTACAGTACAGAGAGTGTTGGCTAAAAATAAATTTCATCCATACAAGTTAAAAATAGTGCACCACCTTTCGGATGACGACCCCGACAGAAGACTCGAATTCTGTGAATGTATGACAAATAAAATTAGTCAAAACTCACATTACGCAAAAACAATTTGTTTTAGTTACGAAAGTACTTTTTGCCTCAATGGAAATGTGAATACACAAAATGTAAGGTATTGGAGTGACACAAATCCTCACACCTTTCGTGAACAACATACCCAATTTCCAGAAAAAGTCAATGTTTGGGCAGGTATTTTGGGAAACCACATAGGTGGTCCTGTTTTCCTAAATTCAAATTTAAGCGGTTAAGTGTATCTGGAGATGTTACAAAATGCAATTGAGCCGTCAATTCTTGAAATTCTGGAAGATAATCCAGAAGAATTCGGCCATCTGGAAATAACATTTCAACAAGATGGTGCTCCTGCACATTATTATGGTTCAGTGAGACGTTACCTGGATGAAGAATATCGAGGTAGATGGATCGGCCGGCGAGTTCCTATAGAATGGCTACCTCGGTCACCAGATCTGACACCATTAGATTTTTTTCTATGGGGGTACTTGGAATCCAAGGTTTATACTACGGCACCAGATAGCATTGGCGTTTTGAAAGAAAGAATTATTGAAGAATGCAATGCAATTTCAGCTGACACATTCGAACGAGTACGACAAGAGTTTACTAATAGGATGTATTACTGTCAGGAAGTAGACGGAGCACATTTTGAACACTTGCTATAAGAATCCATTGTTGATATTTGTAAAGAAGTTTACAACACTTTATTTTCACCCTCCAAATTTTATTAATGTAAGTGTAGCCGTTCAAAAGATACGAGGGGGGGAGGGGACTTTTGAATAGCACTGTATAAGACCAATCATAAAATTAGCACCATCAAGTTGAAATTGCACCCCATTAAGTAAATGTCTCGAGAAGTGCCGTAACTTATTGTGCTGATGAGTCTAAATCCAACAGATTAGTAGGTATCTCTCAAACAACTGACTAAAAACAACAAAGAAACTTTATTGTGGGTGGCAGGACATGAAGGAGTTGTCGAAAATGATATTGCTAATGGTCTCGCAAAAGAATGAGGAAGGACCATTTTGTTGTATCCCACAGCAGCCTACTGGAAAAATAATCATACCGAAAGACAGGCAAACAGGTTATTACGACCTGCTGATACCACGCTTAATTGCTCTTGTAGTTTCAGAAATATGATACCAGAGTAGTTACAGGAACTTTCACAGCAACTACTTCGGCAGAATACGCTATTTGCAATTGCAGGATAATTATTTGACTTCCCCTTCAATATCTGTAGCAGGCCTACAGATCGGATAAGAGACTTGCTTAGAAGCAGAGGTGGGTAATTATTTGAAATAGTTATATAAAATAGAAATACTTATTTTGTATCTCTATTTCGAATAGATGCATAAAACTTATTCTATATTTCTTATCTAAAATAGGTGACCTATTTTCTATTTTAAATAGGTTTTGGACAATTAGATTTGGATCCGATGTCATTAATTCCAATCCAGGATGAGCTAGACCGGTCGACTTGTATTTCAAAGGGTACCAATTTATTCTGCAAGGAGGCACTCGGAATTTTCAATACTTGATTTGAATTTCCTTGGTATTTTTTCCGGTTTTTAAATGTCCCGCAATTAATTAAGTATCTTTTGTATTCGGGTTAGTCATTAAGCTATATGTATATAGGGAGCTATCCCATGTTAATCACCGTTCTCTCAAAAAGTGAGAGAGATCGGTGAGTTCCCCAACTGTCCTTGTGGTAATGGTATCTTCACCTCCTTAATCATACCCTTTTTTTATTTTTACTGCTTAAAGCATTGAAATTCTTTGTTTTGACATTGTTTGAGATTTTTCTTCGAGCACGTAAAATTTTATGACGTGATTTCACTTGGTAATTAATCCAAGAACTTTATTGATTGCAAAAAATGATTAAGTAAAATATCAAATAGACACCTAATACAAGAGAATTGATGAAAAGATTACTGTTATTTTCTTGATTAGTCTCTTTATCTGATCTTTGTCGCAATCTGTGAAATCTTAAAAATGCCTGATCACATCTTGTCCAGGACCGCACAATAAATAAAAACTATTTCACCACCCATTTAAAGGAAAACGTAGGCAAGGCGAGTATGGCTATTCTATTGTAACGGGATACCTTCCTTATCACAAGGGCGCTATCCAGAGATTGTATTGTCATACGTCACAAGTGACAGCAGCGCACTTACAGCAGCTTGAATTAATTTTAAATTCATTTTGTGACAAAACAATTGTTTTTCTCCATTTTTCATATTATAAAACAAATAAAAAAATATATAATTACATCATATAGTAGTTTACAGGCATGGAGATTACGATTATGCTGTTTTTAAAAATAAATGCACTTCCCCATATTTTATTATTTTCATATCAATCAATATATAGTAAATGTGTGATTGTTTACTTGTATTTAAAAATGGATTGGAACAAATTAACTTACCACGGACCTGTTTAAACCATGTGAACTTGGTTGTTCGCTTCTCAGGTACTTCGTTTAAAATATTTAGTGGCGTATTTGAGATACTAAATGTCAATATAAAAAGATATATAATAAATCAAAGCTAAGCACAGTGTAGTTTTATCGAAGACAGTTGTACCTACCTACAATTCATACTGGGCACTTCAATTTATGTACCAAGACAGAAATTATATAATATCTTCATGTTTCTAGTTAAGAGATAAAATCGATTAATAGAAGACTTGAATATTGTTTGGTAGGCATCTTATCATTTTTGTGTGTTTGGGAAAATTATAATCTACAACGATCCTATTTTAACGTTTTGAAGACACGAGCCATAAATTTGAATTCTCTGGTCTCACCAGTAAAAATAATATTCGGACGCACGCGAATTCCCGTCGGGACAACCACTCTACCTGTGTCATAATTAGGGTACGTTAAGCTGTCACTCGAGTTCCCGTCAGGGTGAAAACTGACCTGTTTAAAAGATGCTAATTGGGACAGGGATGAGTTGCGCGCAGTTGTCATTTTCTACCTGAATACGAGTAAGAATACCAAAATTAGGAGCCTAATTATTGTGCGCAACAAGATAAACACAAAATTAAGGAGATTAATGAAATATAAAATAAATTAAATGGTAAAGGTATTTGTACATCTATTTCAGGAATAATAAGACACCTAAACTTACCTAACCTAACCTAACCCCGCCGGGGTTAGGGTAGTCCCGATAAGGGCAGTCCCGATAACAGAACACATTATATAAACTGCACACCTAATGCTGCAAGATCAAAACCCCTTGCTAAGACAATAAAAGATACTCCTGGGAATCTACAATGAGTTGTGAACAAATGAATATTCAAGACAGAGATATTTCTCTGATTTTCTTTCTAAAAAGTGCATGACCTGTGAAAGTTTTCTACCAAAACTATTTAAGCAAGTCCAAAATCAAGACTTTTCTGGTCTGGGTCTTGCATTTTCTCAATACCCAGAGAGCAAAGGAGAAAAGAAGGTTGAGGAATTTCAAAGTTGTTATCAGTGGAACAAAAATTACTGATATTGAGCCAGTCACGTAGCTATAGCTTTTACATAGGGAGGGTTTTGGATTTTTTCATCTGATAGGTTTAGAAGGAGAAAGCTTTATTGAAGGCGCCGCTTAAGGCAATTTTTCAAGTTCAAGAAATAATGTTAAGTTTTTTTTTTATTATTTGTTCGACTTGGCTACATCTAAAAGTATTTTTAAACATCGTTTTTCGTTTTGCCCCCTTCTGCTGAAATGGTTATAACCATGTATATATATATTTTTTTAAAGGAGCCGTCCCTTGGCCGGCACCACCTCAGCCTCTTGGGCTTATTGTGGATTCTCCTAACATTCTGACTACAGCGTATTCAGCCAATCCGTTCCCTGTATTAGCTCATCAAGGTTCTTTACTGGTTGGTTGTAGAAGTCTTCTGGAGTCATTTGGGGTCTTCCATTTAGTTTTTGCCTCCTGTGATCCATCGTCTCACAGTTGCATAATATGTGCAGAGTTGTTTCAGTGTCCTTTTTGCATCTCCTACATGTGAGGTCTCCGTTATAAAGCCTCATTTTGTTCAGGTGCTCCTTTGTGGGAAAGTCTCCCGTAAGAAGCCCCGTTATGGTGCGTAGTTTGTTCCTGCTCATTGAGAGCAGTTCTTTTGCTACTTTTTCTGATGGTTCTTTTATAAATTTCTTCCCATGTGTTTGCCTGGGCGTATTCTTCCAGAGTTTTATGGATTGTTCTTCTACCCACCCTTTTAACCATGACCTAGTGGAGCATCTGGGGATGCCCACAGATGGTTCGGGTCCGTTCATCAGTGTTGACGATCCTGCTCTTGCAAGTTCGTCAGCTTGTTCATTGCCAGCGATTCCTTTGTAACCTAGGACCCACTCCAGTGTTACACTGTTCCAAGTCGCCAGTCTTCTAAGTTCTTCGCCGCATTCCCATACCAGCCGAGATGTTACCTGTATATTAATTTGGGAGCACCTATTTTAAAAAGTGATAGATGATTGAAAATTGAAGCTTTTATTAAAACATAAAATCAATCTCACAAAAGTAAATTTTACCTCTTCAGCTAAATTATTCACAATTGTTGAATAATCTATTTCTATTGCTACATCCCGATGAATACTCATATTGCGGCAGTATGCTAATAAAAAATTATTGTACCTTTATTGTATTTTCTATGGGGAGGGTTTGAACCCCCAAAACCCCCCACTTATATACGTCCCTGTATTGAGCAGAGATTTCAAGCAAATAGTAGATGGTTTGCGTCTGTGGATCACTGTTTGCCTTGAAGAATGTCTTGGTGGTTCTCTAGACACAAGTAAATAACAAAAAACTAATAGATAAAAGAATTCAAGATCATTTTGGATAAACTAATTTCCACTTAGAATGATTTATTTGTAATTTTTCTCATAACTACAGGCTGAGAAGTAATCCACTCTTGGCAATTAAAGTAGCATACCTAATATACACAGGGTAATTCTACAGAACATTTTAGATATCATCTATTAGTGGTGATCTTATTTGAAATTTATTGCAGCACTTATCTCATCCGCCATTTTTCATTGTGGTATCGCGGAAAGTATAGAGAAGTGCATTCGGCATTTTATACGTAGAAGTGTGAAACGAACGCGGTATTATTATACGCTTAAAACTATACAAACGATAAGACGCAAACAACTTATAGGGTGTAGCAGAAAGGATTCGGTATAACTAGAGAAAGGCTGAAGTTTAATGTCATTTAGGTAATTTTAATTAAACAATTAATGTCGAAGTTGGTATGGAATTGCAAAAGAAGACGCTCTTCAATTCAAAATACCCAATTGTACCTGCCCAAAATGATTTGCAGTAAAAATGCAGACTGATATGCCAAAAAGGCGGTCGTTTTATATCGGACCAGAACCTGACAAATAAATAATAAATACCTTAAAATTTTTAAAAAGACGTGGCAGTTATTAATTATTTCTTCCAAATAGAGAACTTTTCTGAGTGTATTCAAATATTTTTAAAATCCTATTAGCAAAGACTTGTTGCCATATTAAGTAAGTCGCAAAATAGGTAAAGCTTGTTACCATTCATCCTTCCTCAATAGAACAACTATGGCCTAAAAAGTTATTTATTAAACATATTGACATTGTTGTTTATTGCAGGTCGCATAGAATTACGAATAAACTTAAAGGTTTAAACTTTCGTAGATAAGTTTAATGTATGGGTGTAGATAATAAATTATGGCAACTGTTAAAATTAAACGTATATCGGTGCAATAAAACAATGTTTTACTTTCAACAGTTTTTAAAAGATCTTAAAAGCATTTTATTTTCTGATAAATAATGTGTATGGGACGGGTGCTCAAGCAATAATTTCTAAGCATAAATTTATTAATTTAACCACTATGGCATGATAACAGAGACATCTGAACACCGTACACAACCACTCCAACCAACACTAACGCTGAGTTCACCTTCAGAAGCTAAAGTTGCCCACAACGACCTGCCAAAAGTGCCAAAGTTATTCCGATATACAGCTGATGTGTCGGCTTATTATTGGTCCACCCGATACATATCTCGCGAAATTTGAAAAGGCTCCTTTATAAATTTTCAATCAATAGTCAATATTAATTAAAATCAAATTCATTTTCAATATAAAACTGTGAACAACAAGACATTCTATAAAATAAGAAAATAACTAGGTAATTACAAAACGTAAATTATAAGATGTTCAAGATAAATAGTGTATACTATAATTATGAAATGTTAATAAATACTTTGTTAATCTTCATAACATGAGAATAAATATATGGATGCTTAAGGCCTTGAAAAATCTGATATTCTTCAACTGATACTGCAATAAAAACCCATCGATTTTTCAAACCTATTATTGCATAATTATATTTATCTGGAAGTACGTGAAAATATTTCAATATACATCTATTAACATGTTTAAAATAATCAATCGATTATCCCGAAAAGAATTGACAAAACAAAAGTCCTGGGATTGATTTGACGTACCATCCTCTTATTAACTTCGTTTTATACTGAGAAGTAATAGATCTCTGGACCACATTGTTAATACCAGCGGAAAGGTTTTCTTCAATCTCAATTTTAATAATTAAATTTTCCAATGAATGTAGTATTAAGATTGGAAGTTCTGAACCTTATCCATTGTAAAGTACCTTCAACAGTTTTTGATAATGACTGTGAACCGGGAATCGAAACGTGATCTAAAGACAATTTTTCTGGACGCGGTTTACCCATAAAATAAAACTTGAATAGTGATGAGCAAAATCAGTCTTGCTCTTCTTAGAGCACTTAAGACCAATTTCACTTTGCTCATCACTGAATTTATCAATACTTTTCAGTCTAAAAGTTTTATTAAATATATCTAAGAAATAATTAAAATTTCATACATAGTTCAAATTGAAATAAAATTTTATCGGTTTTATAAGCATTTTCCATTATCAACAACTTGTTAATTTCTAGAAAATATTTGTATCTGAAGCGCACTATAACCGCATGAAGTACAATCATGCAATTTACGAAAAAGTGATTAAGAATTGCGCAATTATTGTTTTATCAGAATTAATTAATTACAGCGAATAAAATTGTAAAATTTTTTCTTATTTGCTGTTAACAACAATCGAATAGCTTAGTTATCTTCTTTGCATTATTCATTAGCCTTTAATTTATTAAATTGTACTTTGTTTTTTTCAACGTCTCGTATTTTAGCTGGAGGTGCACATTTTTAACATTTGATCTGAAATGTACTACTTTTATGTTTACTATGTGATTGATTCTATTAAAATAATAAAAATATTGAGTACCCTGTATCTATCTGTATAAAAGACTGGGACAGGACCAAGAGTATATGGTAAAAGGAGAAATACAAGATAGTCCTCACTGGGAGAACATACCTCTGTATTCCAGACGGTGATTTATGCTATTCTAGAATGTGTCAGAATTAACAAACAGAAGATAAACAGATTTAGGTACTGACAGTCAGACAGCATTTGCAGCAGTAACATCCAGACTGGTCGAAGAATGCCAGAAAGAACAAAAATTAAAGTAAGATCAGTGTGGGTGCCGGGACATAATGATATCTTGTCTGACTGTGAGGCATTGGACTCCAGGAGACAGGTAATCTTCGAAGAGACAAATGTGCCGCCTGAAGCATATGACACTCATCCAGGTGACCTATATCGTCTACTCGAAGATACGGGAATGGCTGGGTGGATGGAATGAATATGGGAGTGGAGTACAACAAGCCAACAGGTTGCAGTACTCCCAAGAAGGAAAAAAACCGTATCTCATTAACGATTAAAACTTATTACACTTGTTTATACTTAGATACTTTTCGTTTAATATTAATATCAAACATTAAAAAGAAACAATTGAACTGGTTTGGCCACCTAGTAAGAATGAAGCAAGATAGAATAGCGAGAAATGTAATGGAAATGGGAATATCAAGAAAAAGACAAAGAGGAAGACCCAGGAGGAAATGGATAGATCAGATTGAAGAAATTGGAAAGAACAAAGGAAAGTCATTGGGAGAGATGAAGGCATTAGCCAGGGACAGAAAAGAATGGGAAACATGGGTTCAGGAAGAACTCCAATCCGATACCTGAGAAGGCATAATGATAAGAGAAAGAGAAAGAAAGAAAAATCAACTGGCGATTTAAGTGACCACCGTTTCAATTTATTATCTGTTTAGTAATTATATCAAAATTGACAGTGAGAGAGGTTTTTCTTTGATAAAGATTTTTCAATATTGAAAAAACTCCCGCTGAAACGCTTATGGTTTGGTTCAATAAAAGATAATGACCTAATAGCTAGCGATTTTTCAAATTCGTTTAGAAATTGCTTTTGAAAAACTCTCAGAAATAGACTAGTTATGATCTTAAGCCATTATTGAATATAACTGTTTCATTCCTTTGCCATCAGGTACACGCTGCAATCGATTTTTAATACTAACTACAAACTGTTTTCGTATAATTTAGTTGAGAATAGGTATATTTACACGAACTGTAATTTTTACAAAATTTAAACATAACATGTACCCAGTTGAGTAATGATACAGGAATTGACGAAGTGCAAAAATACTTTCAATACTGTTTGTATAAAAGACAAGTTCCCAATAACAGTGATAAAGTTGAGGTTCTTTCAATATTGTAACTTGAAATGTGTCATTTCACAGAACATCTGGACAATGGCCGAAAAGTGAATTACGGAACATTTTGTTAATTTAGTTTTTAAGCAATAAATTACTAAGGCAAGAAGATACAGGGTCTGAAAATGAAAAAACAACTGTACATATCCGAAAACGCATTTCAATGGAAAAACATCAAAATTTATAGGTAATTTTATCTTATCCTAAGTGAGCTAGATCTCTTTGAAGATGACGCTATAACAATTATTTAATTCAAAAGCAACAATCATTAGAACTTTAAATTCACATCCTTTTGCCAAGTCTCTTATACTATCGTCAGTACTAGACGTTTACAAACCTCAAAAAAGCTGAACTCCCAGTATCTGTTAATCTAACTAATGTCATTCCAGATAAAGATTTAGTATATTTACGAGAACAGAAAAAATAAATTTGACTTTTGTTAATATTAAATATGATTATTATAATATTTGTTATTAGACTATGTACCCCAAAAAGGGTTTAGTCGCCGGAGCGGCTTTTTAGATCCAGATTTTTTGGGGGGGGATCGGGCCCCATTTCCAAGTTTTCAAATCAGTTCAATTATGTTCCTCCACTGTTTCGTGTCGGTTGTTTTCGCCTTCCAGTTTCGGATACCTAGACAGTTTATGTCATCTTCAACCTCCTGTAGCCACGTTGATTTTGGCCTTGCTTTTTTTCTTTTGCCACTTGGCTTCCACTCAGTCATCGCATAAATTGTGATGTTTGGGCCTGCTCTCCACACATGACCCAACCATTTTAACCTTTGCTCTTTTATTACACTTTTGATGTCCCTCTGGATGTCTTTTTTCAGTTTTTCATTTGTTCTTTTTCTAAATTCATTTTGAGTTATTTTCTTGGGTCCCAATATGACTCTTAGTATTTTTCGTTCAAAAATTTTCAGGTCTTCTTGTTGTTTCTTTGTCATTATCATAACTTCAGCTCCATACGTTATTGTTGGTCTAATTATTGTTTTACAAATTTTCATTTTAGTATTTTTGCCTAGAAATTTACTTCTTAATAAATTTTTATTTGCCTGGAAGACTCTGTTTGCTGCCATTATTTTCTCCTTAATTTCCATTTCTCCATCCCTATTGTTGGTTATTGTAACTCCTAAATATTTTATTTTATCAACTTCTTCAAATTTGAAGTCACCGATGCTATTATTATTGTTCATTAGGTGTTTGTTCACAGTCATTATTTTTGTTTTTGTTTCATTTATTTTAAGGCCCATCTTTTTACCTTCTTCCACAATTTCTTGAAACATTTTTTTTATTATTGTTTATATTTTTTTTCTACCCAGTTAATAGGTTGAGACTCTCTCTAATTAAACAATAAACCCTCGAGAAAACCGCAATTCTCAACGTTCCGACGGAAGATTACCGGTCTATCCTTTCAACTGATTATTTGCATTAATAAAGAAGAAATTGACGTAAAAAAATTAACTGAAGCTATTTCGGATCAATCATTGATAATACATTCTACAGTCACTGGAATGCATAAGGCACACAAAAGAAAGACATATTTATATTAACAATATGCAATAAGAGAACTCAACAATGGCAATAATATTTGACTACATTCTGCTGAAATGTTCAAATGGAAATTAAATTGTAATTTCTAAATCACTAGAATCAACTAAAAGCTTGTCTTTAGTGAGCTATAGATTCCTTTGAAAAGGTAAAAAATGTTATCAACTATCTATAACAAAACTGAATGTGTGACGGTATAGACCAAGTTGAAGCCAATATAAGTAAAAGCATCATGAATCTTGACAAAAGAAGTTAGATACAGTATTTTGGCTGAACAAATAAGTTTTAAACATATCAGCGGTGATGAAGATAACACAAAATTTCTCTATCCTTCTTCTCAGCTTAAAATTCATGACACCCCTCATCAAATCCCAAATCAACTAGCAGTTTTTAAAATAATCGAAAGAGCAAACACTACTAGGACCTCAATAGAACTAGAATGCCTCCTAGTTAATTCCTTGTACCTTTGTCTTGTTTTTAATAAAAAATATAAGTACATGAGATGTTAAATTTTCATGCAGCTATTGCAAATGTATCTACGACATTCTCTTCATTTTTGTTGGTATAACGATTCCTTTGAAAAGGTAAAAAAAATTATTAACTATCAATAACAAAACTAAATGTGTGACTGGGTAGAGACCTAGTGAAATGTTCAACAAATTAAAGCCAATATAAGAAAAAGCATCATGAATCCTGACAAAAGAAGTTGGATACAGTATTTTGGCTGAAAAAATCAGTCGTGATTAATATAACACAAAATTTCTCTACCTTATTCAGGGATTTAATACATGGTACTACCCTTCATCTATTTATCGCATTAATGAGAATAACATTAGAAACAAATTTATCTCAGCTTAAATTCCAGACACCCGTCATCAAATCCCAAATCATTCAGCAGTTTTTAAAATAATTAATCGATAGAGCAAACACTACTATAATAGGACCTCAATAGAACCAGAATGCCTCCTAGTTGATTCCTTGTACCTTTTTCTTGTTTTTAATAATTATAAGTACATGAGATGTTAAATTTTCATGCAGCTATTACAAATGTATCTACGACATTCTCTTCATTTTTGTTGGTATAACAATTCTTCATTTACATGAGGACCCTTTAACGTTAACATCATTATAGTATCAGAGCAAAAAACTGGTGGCTGTTTTGGTTTAGTATTAGTCTAACTAATATATGGTTATATCCATTTTAAGAAGTACCATGTGCGTAATTTAATTGTGTATATGGCAAATATTTTGAAAAATAATGATTATTCTAGACGTCGAAATAATTTGGAATTTTACTAAGTTCATCAAGAAAAAAAATGGGTTAATCTTTCAAATTATGGGGGGACGCGAGAGATACATATCCACGGGTATGTGTTAGATTTGACAGTTTTTTTTTATTATTATAAATTAGCTCTAATTAAAGTGTCATGCATGCCTCAACCAGCAACCTTAAAAATATGGTAATAAATAATTTTTATATGATTTCTCCATTTTGATAATAACTTTATTATCAATTAGATACAATTATGAATTTTTTAAATTTGGTATGAAAGTTCCCACAGTCTTTTCCATTATGCGTACTATTATTTTGGTAATTTTGTTTAATATAATTTTTGTTGTTTTACGTAATATTTAATTTAAAAATTAAATCAAACAGTTAATTGTATTATATTTATTTAAATTTATGGTTTCGATTCAACCAAGCAATATTTTCTTAAATAACTTTATTACTTAACTAATAATATGCTATTTATCATAATTAATTAAATAAATTAGCCGAATATGATATTTATTTAATATTTAATCAAAATTTATTTCCGTTAATAATCACTCTGAATCCATGGGGTACGTTTTACTACAGATTTGACCACAGTATAAGCATTGCTATCAATAATTTTTGTAATGCCTCACATTTGTCAAATATAACATTCTTTTCAACCAAAATTTTATATGAAGACATACCGTGTAAACATCTTGCAGGAATAAAATGTATCACTTAGACCAATTCACAATACCTCACAAACACATTGTCAAAAAAAATAAAGTAAAATTAAAAAACAGTACAAGATGCGCGCGATCTTTGCCAAACACGCTTCACACGTGAGTTTTTAAGCACAAGAAAATGTTGCGTAGTTGAGGTTACCGATTCTTCGAGAGATGCACGGCAACTAACGTTGTAGTGCCCTTCCTCTTGGTTCGTGGTAGACCCCTTCTATCCTCTATAATAATGATACAATATAGGTACTCTCTTGCTCTCTGTGCGATATTATAAAATAAAGATGGACTGAAATGCATTAAATTGGAATATTTTTGGTAATACCTACGCCCACGTCACGACTCTACAAATCAACCAATCAAAAGGTCTACGTGAGGAGTAATGAGTATTGCATTTAACGTTTTTATGTAAATTAAACAATTACATTCAATAATTTTTTATATACATAGTCGCACTTAAAACTTGAAAGCATAAAATATTGAATAAGAAGCCAAAATTCGTTTGATAACAATAAATTGTATATATTTTGGAAAAATATACAGAATTTTATTATCAATTTACCTAATACTACAAAATAATTATTTTATGTGGTACCTATATTAAATAAATTATTAATTAAAAAGCTTAAAAATGCATAGACAACCAAAAAATACCCCAAGCATCTAAATGAGTTTTAATGAAAAAATATTGAAATATGTATGTAGTCATTATTTTGTAAATTATTTTAATTTTAAACAAGCAGACATTGCTGAACACTATAGTAAAGATTTATGAACAAATAATAAATAACAGGTTAAAACCAATACTAGAAACACAATTGTCGGAACCACAGAGTGGATTTACACCTGGGAGAAGCACTCAAGATCATATTTTCACAATCAAACAAATCAAACCAAAGCTATGTTTGTGGGCTATAAAAATTTAGAAAGAGTGGTAATATCTGAAGGAGTCTTTGCTGATGATGTGGTATCAGAAGAAGCACAAGAAGCACTGGAAGAAGAAGAAATGAGAATAAATATACATAAAATATACCAAAATATTGATAATAGGAGATCAAAATATTGAAACTAAAATCAAACTAGACAATATTCCAATAGAACAAGTAAAATAATTTAAATACTTGGAGTAACTTTAGCACAAAATGGAAAACAAGGTATTGAAATAAATGAGAGAATAGATAGAACAATTAAATTATATTATGCAATGAACCAAAAATTTATCAATAAAAAAGAAATCTCTAAACAAACGAAAATTAAAGTTTTTAATACCATATATAGACCTGTACTAACATATGGATGTGAATGATGGACTCTGTCAAACTCACAAAAAAGTAAAATCCAAGCCGCTGAGATGAAGTACCTGAGAGGAATAATAGGAGTAACAAGGAGGGACAGAGCTCGGAATACAAGTATAAGAGAAGAATTGGGGGTTGAACCAATCTTGAAATTTATTGAACAACGACAATTAAGTTGGTGGGGACATATACAACGAATGAGTAATAGCAGACAAGTAAGAAGAATATACGAAGCAAAAACACAGCTAAAAAGACAAAGGGGAAGACCCAGGCAAACATGGAATAAAGAGGTGGGTAATATAATACAACAAAGAGGGAAGACATGGAAAGAATCAGCTATATTAGCAAAAGATAGAAGAGCATGGAAAACGTTTATTTATGAAAATTAAAATTAAATGTAAACCCTACACCTAACGGTAAAAGGGTGTATGATTATATATATACAGTGCTTTTCAGATAAAAGTATCCACCTTTAATAACTTTGG
>CAJUYI010000071.1:178960-198353 GCA_910591695.1 Galerucella pusilla
AAAGTTATTAAAGGTGGATACTTTTATCTGAAAAGCACTGTATACAAGCAGACGCAGCTACAAATTTCAACAAAATATAAAGGAATCGTATCCATATTAGGCCACACAAGATAGACCACATCATGAAAAAGCAAGTCAGCTTCCAGTTAAACTGCAGAATATAATAGATTATCACCCAATATATTAACAAAGTGCTACTACCTCCCAACTCAATCTAATGAAACTCTGACAAATGATTCTGAGATAATGAGATTTAAAATAATTAAATTAATTTTAATAGAAAGGTTTTTTTTTTAAATCAGGCCATTATGACTCTGTTCAGAACCATTATCATAAACATAACCCTCGTCAAATTGTATCTTGACATCGTCAAATTATTCTTCTATTGGCGTGATGTTTCGGATTCCGCTTCCTTTGCCGCACCGCCTTTAAATATTCCTACCATAGAAGTTTGCAAATATCGCCCCAATCATATCAAAAATATACTAACTATGTAATTTCTTAATTTTTTTATTTTCTCAACCAACGATTTTGTTTCAATCAATCAATTAGATCAATGAGAAGCTTTTTCATAGCCTAAATGCCAACAAAAGAAGAGCTAAAGTGACCCAATTACAGTATCTTGCATCGGCACCAAAACAAAATTAAAGTATTGGACCTAATACATTGCCTTGTGGCACTCCTGCTTTGCCTTCCATGAGTTCAGAGTACCTAAGCATATTCCTGCTTAATGTCTCAAGGATCTAGTATAATATTTTAAAACATGCAGAATTTGTTTAGATGAAACATTTGAATGTTAATTAACCTCATTTTTTTGTATATTGACTGCAAGCCATAAAGATATATCTTTATCAGGTGAATGCCACTAATAATGTCTAAATTCCGCTAGAAAGATAACACATAATTTTTAAAATGATTCAAAAATTAGTACTACAAATGAACAACTTATACAATTAATAAATATATAAAAGTTAATCACGTCTACAGCAGATTTTCGAGATGTTATCACGAATTTTTACAAGTTGTCGTGTCTGTTTTCTGAATTATTGCACGATTTTTTCCAAAAATCATGCAGTACTTTTTCAATAACACATAAATAACTATCTTTTAAACGTTCTGGCATTTATTAAATATTTTTACAGGTAAATTCATACTTGGCAACATTTTTAAAATACCAAAACCATAAGTATATATACTGAATGAAACTGTCATCAACAAAACTATTTTTTTCTCACATTTACCAACAGCTATTGGAACATATTAACTCATATTAGGGTCAATTCTAGAAGAAGTGGTTAAAAATTAACGGTATGCCGTTATATTTGACAAAGTTTACGCTATTATAAATTTTAATCTATACATAGGCAAGATTTTGATTCAAATTTTAACATGTATGGTATCCAATAAAGAGTTTTCCGTTAATACTTTAAAGCTTAATATGCATACAGACTAGCAAAAATGGATTAGCAGATTGTCTTATTTTTAACTGCGCGTTAAAATTTAACATTTGCTTACAGAATTGCCCCTATTGTCTGTTTTTTGTCAACCAGTCTGATTTTAGATCCAAGCATTCATGTAAATCCGCTATCCAGCTGACTTTCACAGAGTGAAAAATAACATTAGCAAACATTTGTATACTTTAGAAGTATCATTGGATCTAATACGGGCATTTGAGACTGTGAACAGAGAATATGGTGAAAATGTTAAAGTATTTGATTGGATTAAGAGATACCTTACAAATGGAAAACAAATAACTAAAGGTGGTCATACAATTGCATCAGCTGTTGAGGTGAAGCATATGATTCTTCAAGGTAGTATGCTAGGTCCTCTACTCTTCTTAATGTATGTAAACGACATGGAAGAAAAGTTTGGTGAATATGACTATATTCATATTTTTGCTGATGACACTTTAATTTCAGTGATGCAAATTTAGACAGAGAGCTGTAGCAAAAGTTAATAATGTTTTAAGAACAAAATTTTGAAAAAACTGTATTTTTTTCTAGGGTTTCTAAACACTTAAGCTTAAATTAAAGCGGGTTCCAGGGTGATGGAGCTCAAATTCGCTCCATCCTTCACAACCTACAGCTGGACAAAAGATCCATACTGAATAACGTCAGCTGATTTAGCCGAAACTCAGAAATTTGTCCACCATAAGCTCGTTTTTTCTACCAATTTCGTATTTTCTTCTTACTCTGTAATTTTTATGTAAGTACAATTTTATTTATGTGACTTGCTTGTGATATTTAAAATGGAAAAGTATAATACGGCTGTTTAAAAAACAAATTCAATCGCCCTGTAGCCGTCACATGTGGCAATTTAAATTAATTGAAAAATACTTGATATCTCGTTTAGACTTTTCTAAATTAGTATTATGTTTTTTGTTCATTTCGGTACTCATTGAATATATAAGTGACACGGTTGATGTAGTTAGTTTGATTTTGTGAACTTTGCTTTAAAAATGTGACAACTACATTTTATTTTAACAGACAGATGACAACCGCACGGTTTTTTACTATGGGCTTGGGAAGATAATGTATTCTTAACATCAATCATGTTAAGTGTTTCAAAGGTATACATTCATCGCCATTTAGTATAACATTTCTGTACAAAGTGCACTCAACCATTTTACATAAAAATGATCTCATAGGATTTTACTTAACATTAGATATCTGATTTGTTTGAAACTGTGGTCATTAATCTCCAAACTAATATTCTATATATTTAATTAAGCTCATTTTAATGGTTGAAACAATTCTACTAATATAATTTATTCAATGACGTAACTTTTATCAATTATTTTGCTTTAGAATTGGAGCTCTAGAGTCTGAGAAAAATGCTGCTTCTTCTACGGAATACCTAATGTAGAAATATTTTCGAACAAGCATACTAATAATAAAAAGAAAAAAATGAACAAATCATTCATATGCATGTATCTATGTACATTCACTGAGACCTAAAAGATCTATTGTCCCTTACTCCTACTTTGTTTCTGAGGAGAATCTCAGAAACTAGTAGCTCCCTTAGTCCTATTTCCCGGAGGAATTTTGGGATGTCTGCAGGGTTAAACTTGGGTAAATGTTCCTCTTCCATCCAGTAATATCCCAGGTGCTGTGCTCTAGGATTCTGAAGTGCTGTGCAGCTGGAAAGTATGTGGATGGAGGTTTCTTCTTCCATGCCACAAAATCTGCATTCTTCTTCCTCCACTATTTTGAGCTTTTTCAGGTGCCCATTCAGGCGACAATGTCCTGTTAGGATTCCTGTTACAACTCTTAGCGCAGTTTTATTTTGACTTATGCATTCATTTGATCTCAACAGGAGAAGAGTTTTCGATTGTATAAGGCGTACTAGATCTTTCCAATGGTCAGATCTTCTCTTTTTCTCGGCTCTACCTATTTCTCCCAATATTACATTGGGGCTAATTCCGCAAAAGGGTTCAGGCCCCCAGAAAGGTATTTCAGTTGCCCTCTTTGCTAGTTCATCTGCTATATCATTTCCTTCTATTCCAGTGTGTCCTGGAATCCATAGTAAGGTTAGGTTATATTGTTCTCGCCTAGTTCATTGAGTTTGTCTAGGCATTCCCACACCATTTTGGAACTGATTACACAAGAGCTCAGTGTTTAATGGCTGCTTGACTATCCGACATTATGATAATCCTGATTTGTCTTCTGTATCCTTCAATCTTGAACTGGGCGCACTTTCTTATGGCGTGGATTTCCGCTTGAAATGTTTTTCCCAAGCTTTCAGTGTTTTTGGTTCCTGGCCCGAACACTCCTATCCCGCCAGTTCCTTCTATTGCTTTTGAGCCGTCTATGTACCATTGAATGGCATTCTTTCCAAGCCTGGTAATGGTATTTGGATCCCATTCATTCTTGTTGCTTAATTCCGTAACGAATTTCTTTGAAAAGTTATACTTTTTCATCCTACCGTCTTGTGGCATGTCCCAGGTTTTTTTTAATGATTCCCTCTCTACTTAGTCTGTATCTTGTTCTTTCTGCAACACTTTCCACCACCATATATAGAGGGGTGAGGTTGAGAATCACTTTCCATTCATAAGCAACAAGGAAATATATAGAAAAAAACAAACTGTAAATGTTCAAAGCAATAATTAGTCCAATATTAACTTATAGATGTGGTGCTAAATCAAACGATCAAGAGTAAAAATGAAATCTACCTAAAAAGACCAGGGGCGTTACAGAAAAAGAAAAAAGTAGAATAACAAATATAAGAAAAGATCTAGAAATACAATTAATACCAGAATTCGGTGGGGACATTTAAAAATAATGATAAACAAAAATATTTCAAAATAAAATAAAGCTAAAACCACGTGGGAGGGCAACAACTAAGATAAATTTGTTTAAATCAGTTTTTTGACAAATTTTACATTAAATTCAAAAAATATACTACAGTATTTTTCAAAAAAATTGGTAGGCACTCGGATGATACAGGGGTGTACCAAAAGTATATTTAGATGAAATATAACAGAATTCGGAGCTTAGTACAAGAGTACTAGAAGTTTATTTGGAAAATACCCTATAGTTTTTGAGTTCAATCTAAAGTTTGTAAGAAAAATCTACCTAATTTATCCGTTGCCCTTCCAACGCTTGTGATAGCAATTAAGAACATAGATTTGTAGTGAACAATTTATCACTGCAGAGTTATAGAACTTAACAATTTTGCAAGTCAAAACTCAACTCAACACAACACTTGAACTACCAGAGACAAAATATTGGATAGATAAAATAATATGAAGTGGCCAATTGTCTAATTGGCCAAAAACAAATAACTGTCTAACCCATATACATTTCAGACAGTTCCTCAATAGACAGCCGGAAGAAAATTCTAAATATTTTATTGATTTTAGTCCAAAATCTAAGCTAAGACGTTAAAAAATCACTAGTAACTCCAAAAAATGTTATATTCGAACATATTTATGTTTAATACAATGCAAAAAGCACGTTAAAAAATCAGCTGTTTATAAATTTTGTTTGACTGACCTGTTACCAATGATATAACAACAAGAAGTTAAGAATGAGAAGACATAAAGATAGTGATTGATCCACCGTGTGAAATTTATTGGACGACTTCTTGAAAAGTCACTCATACGCTCAACTAAGCATAAACTTGTTTTGTATGAGCCAATCAATATCGTACTTAGCACCTCTAAAGGATTATATATAATGAATTGAGTTCAATTTTGGTTTTTACCCTTCCAAAAAAGCATCAACTTTATAAATAACTAATAAAGATTCTTAACAAGAAATATAGTAGTTATTTCACAAAGGATTTTATAGTTTGTCGCTAGAAATAATTCAATTTGATTCAGTACTTATCTTATCTTTTTTATCTCTGATCACCTATCAGAATCACATATTGTCCTTAAAACTTATTACTTTAGATTCAAAAGGAGACATTGAAGGAAAAATCGTGCTCCTTAACGAACTCCCATAAAGAAAATTTACAATTTCAATGCTAAATAGGTTAGTTTTATCACATAAGAAATATTGATTGCGTAACAGTTAAATGTCATCAAGTCTGCTATTCTTTTCTGATTGTAGTGTACAGGGAAAATTATGTATTTCATAATTTTAATTTACATTATGAAATACATATAACAAATTCAATTATGTTTTTCATAACAATTATCAATTAAAAAATGGTAAAACAAATTTTTTATGTCATTTTGACTCTTGTATTGTGTCCTTTTGGTCCTGTGTGTAAGCCAGGTTTTTCAAATTAATCAATTAAATTTTTAACAAGCATATTATTTCATAATAACAGTTTATAGTCCAATAAACGAGTACTAAATAGAGTATGACCTACGACCTACCGATTTTTATGAAAATTTGGAATTAGGTTTATTTCTCCCTCTAGATCAAATCTTATATGTGCCTAATGTGTGCTAATTATTTTTAGGAGGTGAAACCACCCCTTATGCTTAGAAATGAGGAAACTGTAAAAATTAATTTTTTATGGATCAAAATTTTTGCACCTATTTTTGAGACTATACTTTCCACCCCCTAGAAGTGGTGGATCCCACACCCTGAGCATTAGCACCATATATTTTTGATTATCGAGTTGTTTTCCACTTATTATCAGAACTTCACGTCGGTGGTGAGAGCACCCAGTCGAAAAACAATGAGAAACCCGCTCGTTTACTGGACTATTACTAATGGGTTCAAATTATTTTTTACCCCTGTATACCATTACAAAAAAAAATAGTATCGAAGTGCAGCATTGTATCGTCCGTCCGTCGCAATTCCTCGGACACAAGAAAGTAGAGGTGTATTTGTGTCAATATTAGGAACGGTATTTTCACGATTCATAGTTACAGCACAAGTTGTATCCTTGTGGATAATTTTTTAAGTTACGAACGGTAAATAGTATACAATCCATTTTCCAATGTCTTGGAAAAGTTATATTCAGACAAACCAATATTAGACGGTTTTCCCAATGCTGTCGATTTCTCCGCTGTCTTTGTATGTTATTAGCAGACCAAATAGTTCATCATAGAACAATCTCCAAATTTCCAGAATTGGTTTACATCCTGGATCTTTGTTGGGCTCCTAACAGTGTACTGTAGACTGATTAGGCTAAAAGGTTCTCGAAAATGAGGTAGGAAAAACACAACCTTACCAATATATTTATGACTTGAGGTTTGGCATTCGAAGTTTAGTAATAAGGACCGGTCTGGACAAGGAACTCGAACATGATGAAATGAATGCATAAGTCAAAATAAAACTGCACTAATAGTTTCACCAGGGATCCTAACGGGACATTGTCGCTGGAATGGGCGCCTGAAAAAGCTCAAAATAGGGGAGAATGTATGTATGTCTGTATTTTGGGGTGACATTCACAGAAACTAGTAGCTCCTTTAGTCCTATTTCCCGGAGGAATTTTAGGATATCTGCAGGCTTCAACTTAGGTAAATGTTCCTCTTCTATTCAGTAATCTCCTAGGTGCTGTGCTCTAGGATTCTGAAGTGCTGTGCAGTTGGAGAGTATGTGGATGGAGGTTTCTTCTTCCTCCACTATTTTGAGCATTTTCAGGTGCCCATTCACTCGACAATGACCTGTTAGGATCCCTGTTAAAACTCTTAGCGCAGTTTTACTTTGACTTATGCATTCATTTGATCTCAACAGGTTGTAGTCACCCAGAAGGGTATTTGATTGTATAAGCCTTACTAGATATTTCCAATGGTCAGATCTTCTCTTTTTCTCGGCTTTACCTATTTCCTCCAATATTACATTGACACTGATTCCGCAAAAGGGTTCAGGCCCCCAGAAAGGTATTTCAGTCCCCCTCTTTGCTAGTTCATCTGCTATTTCATTTCCTTCTATTCCAGTGTGTCCTGGAATCCTAGTTCATTGAGTTTGTCTAGGCATTCCCACACCATTTTGGAACCGATTATACAAGAGCTCAGTGCTTTAATGGCTGCTTGACAATCCGACATTATGATAATCATTTATCTTCCGTATCCTTTATCAATATTGAACTGGGCGCACTTTCTTATGGCGTGGATTTCCGCTTGAAAGATACTTGGGGTTTTTCCCAAGCTTTCAGAGTGTTTGGTTCGTGGCCCGAAAACTCCTATCCCAGTTCCTTCTATTGCTTTTGAGCAGTCTGTGTACCATTGAATGGCATTCTTTCCAAGTCTGGTAATGGTATTTGGATCCCATTACTCCTTGTTGCTTAATTCCGTAACGAATTTCTTTGAAAAGTTATAGTTTTTCATCATACGTCTTGTGGCATGTCGCTTGAATGGGCGCCTGAAAAAGCTTAAAATAGTGGAGGAAGAAGAATGTCAATTCTGTGGCCGTGAAGAAAAATCTTCCATCCACATACTTGCGAATTGCATAGTAATTCAAAATCCTAGAGCACGATACCTATATAGGAGGCTATTGGATAGAAGAGGCAAATTTACTATGAAAACTAAATGAACTAGTCTGGGTTAGGGGGAGATTAATCCTTGTTGTAAAAATCCCAAAATTTGATGTAAAATAATAAAAATGATTATCCCACCAAATCAAACTTAGTACCCTACACCAAGAGAAGGAACTTGGCAGGTTTGGGACCACTATACCTTCAAGGTACGGAAATTCCAATGGTTATGGATGTTAAATATCTCGGGGTGATTATTGACTCGAGATTAACATGGTCCAAACAAATGGAAAAAGTTGCAGCAAGATCGGAAACCACACTAATGATGGCAAGACGAACTTGTGGGAAAACATGGGGGTTGAGTCCGCGAATGATACACTGGATATACAGTGTAGTGGTTAAACCCATAATAACATATGCGTCTTTGGTCTGGTGGACAAAGACGACACAAAAGAATGCAATGACGAGACTAGGCAAGGTGCAAAGACTTGCATGCCTCAGCATTGCAGGATGCATGAGAAGCACGCCAACGGCAGCACTAGAAGCCTTATTCGACCTTCCTCCACTACACCTCGTGATAATGGGGGAAGCAAGGATGGGACTATTTAGGCAGCAAGATAATCTGAGCAACAAAATAGTTAGATCAGGACACACATCTGTTAAAGACATCATAAGTGAAGCCATTTTAGATATGAAAACAGACTATATGGCCACTAAATTTCTCCCAAGCCCTAAATATGAGGTAGAAATACCTCACAGAAAGGACTGGCAAGACCCAAGCAGACTGAAATTTCCCCGAGGAGAGACCTGGTACACAGACGGAAATTTGATGTAAAATAATAAAAATGATTATCCGGGATTTTTATAATATACCATACTCCAAATAAATAATATCAAAAGTAATGTAATAATTTTACACTAAGTTTTTATTTTTACAGAAAACTTGTAACTAAAATAACTATAATTATTAAACGACGTTGTTCCCATCACTATAAGAAAGCGCGGCAGGCGCATTTCATTTTACCGTGGTCCATAGTTATGCAGCATCAGCATCCACCCGCACTAGAGCAAACCTGTTATTACAGCGCTTGGTCATTGTCCGCGTACTTTACTTGCTCTGTATGACCTAAATGGAGCACACCCAAACTATACGGATCACAAAGCATTTCTTTGCCTTTTCACTTTTAAACTCGAACGGAATCGGTCGTCCGGCGGTGCACTTAAATCGACCAATTTCAACCGTGTTTTAATTTGAACATTCGTTATCTTTTTATAGTAATTATTATGATTAGTAGAACATTTTTAATGAGTTTTATACAATTTTTCTTTGTGGGGAATTATCTGATTGCCTGAATATTACATAATTTGTGAGTTATACAACATATCAAAAAGAAATTATACAAATTAGATAAAAAAAAATCAAAGATAATTGTATGAAATGAGTTGATTTTTTTAAATGTATTGTGAACAGCTTTTTGCACATTCTTTTGCATACTTTACATATCGAATCACCAATTTCTAATTACAGCTCAAATTTTCTTATAAGTACAAAAATCGTTTGCCGCTGGAGCTATTGTCAGGTTTGACGGGGCGTAAAATGATATTTGGAGGTTCTTTGCTCGGGAATTCAAATCTTTATTTTTTTATACATCATTTAGACTTTAAAACTAATCTTAAAAATTAAAATATTATCATATCAATACAAAGTATATATATATATATATATATATATATATATATATATATATAGCTTTTAACAGGCCTTTTAGGCCCATAGCTTTGTAATTCCTCTCCATACTTTTCTATCTTTGGCCTTTTCTCTCCATCGGTTCACATTCTTTTCTTTCAGGTCTTCTAGTACAACTTCCCTCCATCTTTTCCTTGGCTTGCCTCTTTTCTTCTTGCCTTCCGGAACTTTCCATGCTATTTGTTTCACTATTCTTCCTCCTTCCATCCTTTCTATGTGCCCTAACCACTGAAGTCTTCTTGATGTAATAGTTACATCTATTTTGGGTTCACGATAAATGTTATATAATTCTTCGTTAGTCCTTCTCATATACACCCCTTCTACTTTTTTCCCTCCCAGAATTCTTCTTAACATTTTCCTTTCCCATCTAATTACACTTTCTCTTTGTTTTTTGTTTAAAACCCATGTCTCACAACTATACAATACCGTAGGCTTTAATATAGTACTGTACAACCTTAATTTTGATTTTCTTGACAGATGCTTTGACCGGACTAGGTGATTTATTGCTCCTGCACTTTTGTTAGCTTTCATGATTCTATTTTTAATTTCCTCTTCTTCACTACAATCACTATTTAACAGGGTTCCTAGATATATAAACTCTTCCACATATTCAAATTCGATGATTTCTCTTTGAGTTTCTACTCTAAATTTGTCATTTGTTGTCTGGTTTCCGAGTCTCATCAGCTTACTTTTCCGTTCGTTTATTGTAAGTCCCATTTTAGCGGCCGCTTCTATTAAATTCTTTGTTATTTCACCCAAATCCTTCTCTGTCCTTGAAATTATGGCGATATCGTCCGCATAACAAATAACTTGATGGCTTTTATAGTAAATGTGTCCCTCTCAGTCCCTCTCAGGATACAGTACAAAGTACAAATAAGATGCGCTTTAAATTAATGTAGACCTGTAGGTACTAAATTGTGGCAGATTATTAAACCCATTTAGCTTTATATAATATAGATGTCTTTTATATGAAAATGGATGCCATAGAGGCTTGTCTAAGTGGAAACCATTTAAATAAATGTAGGCTCGGAGTTTCTCCGGGAAATATAGAAATACATACTTGTACTAACTATACAGTGGTTAATTTATATGTAGTGTAAAAGCTTTCTGGTTAATTTGTAATCTGATTTAAATTAGTATGCATGTAAGGATAAATTGCCCTTATCGCCCCTACAGATTTATAAATTCAACTTGGAAGCTCCCAGGTGGCTACGCAACCAGTTAAGCATATTCTTGTGATGTTTGTTGCATATACTATAGGTGAGCTTCTACTACTGGTGTGTAGATGTCAGTGTCCGTACATAACTTTTGACAGAAGTTTAAATTAGTACATCAAAGTCAAAACTAGTGATGGTAGTTATCTGTGGTTGCATGTCAAGTCAACATGGAGTTGTAAGAAAATAATAACAAAACGATTTATTATAAGTTTATTGTTAAACATGATATGCTCGTTTGGTTCATCTTCTCAAAATCGTTATCACTTATAACATAAAATGTCTTCCAAGAGGTTAGTACAATAGTATTGTGTGATATCTAATGTCAGGATGTTCCTGAATGTGTTGAAATGAAAATAACCTATTTTTATTTTTTTCTCGGTATTTTGAACAGAAGTAAAGTATAACATCAAAGAGGAACATTTATTTTCAGTTCATAATCCACGTTTTACTCGTAACATTTGAGGTTATTGAAGGAAATATAAATTTAGACTAGCTTTTTTATTTTTATTGATACCTGATAGAACACTAACGATTCTACAAAAGCAACAGTTATCTAAATTTTTCTTTGAAACTTCAATAACATGAAATAATACAATCGCATTAATGTACTGAAAATTTAACAGATCTTAGTCAAGTGTATCTATATCTATTTTGTTTATCTCTACCCTTCAGTATCACTTTACCCCATTGATGTATTTTGTGCAGTCCAAATTAAACTACATTTTTATGTGTTTTGAAGTATAAAATGCAATATAAAATATCTCCTGTGGACAAAAAGTCCAATATGTCTGATCTTTAGAATTAGAAATAAAGAAATTCTACTTTAATACCTGAATGTATGTAACAATTCTATTTACAGTAAAAATGAATAAAAATTCTGTATATAGTGCATATAGTATAAGTTTTACTTCCATTCGCTTTTGATGTTGAAAGATTGCAACAAATGAATCAAAATAAAAGTATTATATGTAGTACTAATATATAGGTATTATTTCAGTGAATTAAAGAAGTTATCTGAAGAAAGTTTGACTCGTCAGCCTGAAGAAGTGTTCGATATAATATGCAAACTAGGAGAGGGATCATATGGAAGTGTGTACAAAGCACTTCACAAAGAGTCTGGCCAAGTGTTAGCAATAAAACAAGTACCTGTAGACACAGATCTTCAAGAAATTATAAAAGAAATCTCAATTATGCAACAATGTGACAGTACATATGTGGTAAAATATTATGGAAGTTACTTCAAAAATACAGATCTATGGATTGTTATGGAGTATTGTGGTGCTGGATCAGTATCAGACATAATGAGATTAAGAAAAAAGACTTTGGGTGAAGATGAAATTGCTACAATTTTATCTGATACTCTAAAAGGCCTAGAGTATTTACATTTAAGGAGAAAAATACACAGGGATATTAAAGCTGGTAATATTTTGTTAAATTCTGAAGGGCATGCCAAATTAGCAGATTTTGGTGTGGCTGGACAACTGACTGACACTATGGCTAAGAGAAATACTGTGATTGGTAAGTTAATTTAAATATAATTATATTGTTTTGTTGAAATTGATGTCATTGAATAAAGATCTATTGAAAAAAAAACTGGGATTCGAGATGTCGTGTATTTTGTGAATAAGTTTCTTGTACTCACTGGGCTGCTATACTATTAATCTTAAGATGTGTTTAGACCCCACATTAAATATTGAATGTATTCTTAAAGATGATGGTGATCTATTATAATTTTTGGTTGCATCGTTTTGCTTCTGATTTACTTGAATTTATTATTATGTATTCAGTTATGTTCCAACTAAATTTAACAGTTATATCTAATATCAACTTATGCAGTTATCATTACTAATTAATGAACTGGAAGTAATAAATAATTCTTATCACATTTTAAACACAAACATAAAAACAATAGATGACATTATGAACATTGTCTTAATTTATTGAAGCAGTTGTAAAGATGTTTCTGCTTAAGAATTCAGTTAATTTTGGCTATAAATATTTAGGTTGATATTTTATATGTGTGCTCTGTAATAAATTGTTAATTATTCTGTATACTATTGTTGACCACCAAAGTATACAAAGCTTCTTCATCTGTACATCTTCAAATTAAATCCAGCAGAAAAAATTAGCAGTGAACTACCTTAAACCGGCAACCACTAAATATTTTATCAACATTTTGATAAATTATCAATTTTACAATAATTTTATTACAGAATTTTGATATAAGGAAATAATTTACATATATATTTTTATCTCCTTGGCTTTTAAATAAAAATCTTATCATTCATTCCTTTGCACATGACCTTAGTAAACAAACTGATAATTTGTGGTATACAGGATGCACCTATCAGATAATCACATTCCATAATGTAGCTTTCCAACCAAGTGGTCATGGAACAATTTTGTATAAAATTTACATAGCATGCACTTTTGATTTACCAATCAATATGAGTTATAGGTGGTAATTAATTATATCTAAATCACCCATCCCTTATCATCATTATAATGATATTTACATAAAAAAATTTGAACAATAGCATATTCTACAGTTGAGATTAAACTTTGTGATGAGTTATAAAAAGTACAATTGTATGCAGAATTTAAAGTGTACAAATAAGGCTATTTTCAAACTCAAAATCCTTTGTTGAACTTTTGTGATGATCAAAAATACAAGATGTTCCAAGATAATGTGACAAACACTTTTAAATACTAAACAAAATAAAATGGATATCATATGTTTAAATTTCTGTTTTTTCTACAAGATTTTAAAAAACTGTCCATTTTCAATGATGCCCGATTTTTTAATGTAGTGATGAGTGGGTCTATTTGACCTTCCTCTATGACTTGTTGAAATAAAAAATAATATGTGATAATGTATACATTCTGTAACAAGATACACAAAAAGGGAATGAATCATTTTACTTATTTAATGAATAAAAGAAATTCAAATTTCTTTGGAAAAAGACTTAATATCATTTGTAATGCCTAATTTCTGCTAAATTGTTTTTATTGATACAGGGACCCCATTCTGGATGGCACCTGAAGTGATTCAAGAAATAGGTTATGATTGTGTGGCTGACATATGGAGTCTCGGAATAACTGCCTTAGAAATGGCCGAAGGCAAACCACCTTATGGCGATATTCATCCCATGAGGGCTATATTTATGATACCTACAAAACCTCCGCCTTCATTTAGAGAACCTGATAAGTGGAGTGCAGAATTTATAGACTTAGTTAGTATTTGTTTAATCAAAAATCCCGAGGAACGTGCCTCAGCCAGTGACCTTTTAACTCACGAATTTATTAGTAAGTGCATTCATCATAGTTTCAGAGATTCAAATTATGCAAGCAATATAACTTTCTAACAAAAATATTGAAATAACTTTATTTATAGAAAATGCCAAACCCCCAAATATTTTGAACACCATGATACAAGAAGCTCATGAAATAAGAGAAAATCAAACTTACAAGAACATACACACAGCTGCAAATATACAAGGACTGAATAAAAATGCAAACGATGAATCTGTAAGTATAGACTGTACCAGTATACTATAAGTTGGATAAAACTGGGTATGACAAGGCTGTTGTTGTTTATTTTGACTTGTCTTCAGGGAAATCTCGGTGTATATCTAATAGTACAGTTATTTTAGGACGAAGACGTTGCCTTAGTAAATCAAACGATGGTTTCATGCACTGATGATGGTACTTTAGTACCTGGAAAAGGTGGTACCCTAATATCCATGTCACCGAGTGGAACAATGGTAGAACTAGAATCAGAGCTAGGAACTATGGTTATCAATAATGACGTAGATGATCAAACCATGAAACGTAAGTATTTTTTGAAAGTACATTTAATTTCAAACCTGAATCATATTTAGCTTTTACGATGTCCATATTCTTATATAAGTAGTAATATATTTAAAATTTTGTTGCAGGTCACGATACAAATTCTCAGGGTGGTAAAAAGTACAGACCAATGTTTTTAGATCATTTTGACAAAAAAGATGCTGAGGTTAAGGTAAGTTAGGACAGATATATTGTGCTGTTTGATTTATGGTTAATTTTGGTGCTATTGATTTTAGGGCAATGGGGTTGCTAGTCCTATAACATTGGATGTTCCGGAAAGTACTACTGAACAACAAAATTTCCAAAGTAATTTCCAAGTAAAGTTGGCAGAACCAGCTCCAATTCAAAAACAGGCTCAACCCACTGAACAAAAACTCCCCTATCAGCCTTTTAATGAAGGAGATTTTGAATTTGTGAGTATAAAGCATTTATTTATTGCTCCCAAACTTCTATTCGAAATATTTTTTTTTAGTTGAAGTATTTAAGTTATGAAGAATTACAACAAAGGATGAATACTTTGGATTTAGACATGGAGAGAGAGATAGATGAACTACGGAAAAGGTATGAAATCAAGAGGCAACCCATACTAGATGCAATGGATACTAAACGCAAAAGAACACAAAACTTTTGAATACAAAACTCGAAAACTTCTATTAATTATTTTTTTGAGTGCTCAAAAAGTTATTTTATACCTATTTTAATTCTACAGGGTGAACCAAAGTTTTGAACTACTTTTGGGAATATAAGTATAGTATGCCAAAATAAGGTCTTCTTTGCCAGTGTAAACACACAGCCAGAGTTTTGTTTGATATCTCATATTATAATTTTATGTTTCCAGGCAAACTCTGTTCATGTCACTCGTTACACAGGTAAAGATTAACATTTTGAGTGTACAATTTCTCTTTAATCAAAAATCGAAAACATTAAATTTATTTATTTTTCTAGTTTTTGTCTGTAACACTTGTGTATATAATTATATTTAGTATAATTTTAAACAGACAACCTGCATATTGTTGAAACTTTATTATTAAGATTTTTGTTTGTTTGAAGCATTGAAATATTCTAAAATAGGCACACAAAAAAGACAAACCCTCAAAAGTTCTCGGAGGCGCAGTTTGCTGTTGATAACGTAGAATATTTCAAAATGCCTTGAACACTATTCAATGTGTTATTAATTTTTGAGTCAATATGTATATATTTTATTTGTTATTATTTTTGGATATAACTTCTCTAAAACTGAGTGTAGATAATTTTGAATCACCCTATATATAGGTAACTCAAGGAAACGAGATTTTCTAGACACAAACTTTATTTTTATTATAATATTTTACGAAAGAATAGTATTAACATATATAATGACAATTTTGGAAGCGGAACTTGATATACAGCGTGTCCACATATGGAGTATCCTATAGGTGAAAAATTTTCAAATATTAATTTAGTGAAAATGTTATTCTTGATAAAAATTTTCCACATCGAAAAACCTTAGATATGGATTTTAGAATTTTCAGGTTTTGAACATTTTTCCAAGTCCACACCGAAACTTATACTAATTCGCGAAGACTCATAATTTTCAAAACTCCTCTTTTTATAGAAAATTCAATTCTGAATCGAATGGCGTAGACTAGAACCTTGCAAACCTTAAGGTTTCCGAGATATTAGGCAATATGTGAAGAAATGTCGAAAAGTCAGACTCCAGGTTTTCATAAAACTGGCCATAAAATGAGACGGGTTTTGAAAAACTTGAATTTTATTTCATTTTATGGGGTTTCAGAACAAGCAAAACTTTTTATCAAGAATAACAATTTTCACTAAATCAATATTTAAAAATTTTTCACCTGTAGGATACTCCATCCGTGTACACGCTGTATAATACATTTTTCAAAGTTCATCTTGAAAGAAAAAAACACAGTATTAATTGCATCTTGTTTAGATATTGTTAATTTATATCTTCCACACACATAGCGAACAATTACCGTACAGGTATCGTTTCAAATTCAAATAGATCGTTTCAACGGAAGACAAATTGTGGCTGCAACGACCATTGTTCACCTATCGCTTTTAGAAGAACTAATAGAAGCTAACTGTAAGTTTTAAAAGGGAATGTGTTACTCAGAAGATGGACAGGTGTACCTAAAATTACGGCAACGGTATATATATCATCTCTTTTTTAGGAACACGACGAGAGAACGAGGACACATGTAGGTCTCATATAGTGAACGAATAAAAAGTAACGATATCTTGTTAATCTGTGGTTATGTATTATATTATTTACGAATTTAGCAATTGAGCGTTGTTTGGACTGTTGAGCTTCTGATTAACGTGCTTAATCTTGTTTAAAATTGTATTGCTTGCCACAAGATGTCTTTCGTTGAAACGGTCTATTGCGTCGCAGTTGAAGCGATATATAGCGACAAAGGAGATCTATTGTTCTTCTGGTACCTACTTCGTCGAAATTAAAATGAAGATTTAGGATGCAGCTAAGCAACTAACACCGCAGTACATCCGGCGATATCAATTTTACAAAAAATGTCAACTCTAAAGCTTGTAATTGACTCATTTAATTTCTCCCGTCCGGATTTCTGTGATCAATTTCCGATTGAGCTGAAATTTGGCAAACCCATTTAGTTTGAATGATAATGCATGGTTAGCAATCGGCTGCTTGACAAGTAGCAATACAACCTACAATGCAATATGTCTTGATCTGAGGCATGCTCAACTGAGACGCAGCTGCTGAATAATTTCTTCAGAACGCAATCCCAAGAAAACATAACTATATTTTTTCTTAGGAATGCGATTTCCAGAAATCATTCATCAGCTTGGTCTCGCTTGCGCATGCCTCCGATCCAGACATATTGCATTTTATGTTTGCTAACCACGCATTGTCATTCAAACCACAGAGTACTCAGTATCCCCTTCTCTACGATGGAATTTCACGTGGTAAAGGTTGAAACAGCTAACTTATTGTATTATTAGTTTAAACAGTCGCATAGCTTTCACTACTATTGATATTATTAGTATTTTAGCTCTGGATTAACTTCACACTTATAGAAACAGATATATCAGTTTAATATGTATAATCTTGAAACTCTAAAATAAATGACAATGTATAGCGTGGAATCACATTTCGAGTGAAACATCTTTATAACCACAATACCAAAGAAGCAAAGCAAAATACCTGTATCCCATGAGGTTAAGTAGCAAAATTATTCAGTATTTTCTAGATTATCGATTTCCTTGTGTACCCTGTACATATTATGCCATAACGGTTATTCATATGTTCAGTAAATATCTCGTCAAAATATGACAAATTTTGGTGAAGGTTACGTTAGATTGTCTTGTTGATCTCAGTTGTTAAGTTTGTACTTTTTTTAACCAATCATGACTTAATCTAGTCATTTGTAAAGTTTACCGATGTCGAAGTTTTTGGTTTGGCTTATATAGTTTTAGTGGACTTGCTTCATATTTAAGTATTGAATTCCCTTATGCTAGTCATTTCTTGTACTAGTAAATGTTATTGTGAGCAAGTCCATTTTCCATCACTAGTTTGGGAAATTTGTCATACTTTGCTGGGCTTTTTGCTGTATTGAGCCATTTTTAAATTTTTCTGTTCTTGTTTCATATATATATGTTGTACTTAATGATTTGGTTAAATTATATTTGTTGTGTTCAATTACATCGGACACGCGTTATTTATTCTGTTGTAAACGTGATATATTTTCTATTGGGTAGTGTAACAGAACCCTTGCAAAAATTTTGAATTATAACATGCAAATGCATCACGAACAAGGTTTTTGTCCGAAAATAATACTCAATGAATTGCACTTTGTAAGATACTTAGTCAGTACCATTCTTTTTGTTTTATATTTTTGGACTGAAAATAGCCATAATTAGATAGATGGATAGATTTTTTCAAAATACTATTTCTGTCCACTTCGGTTTATATCTCGACAATTTAACTAATAACAAATTGCGTAGTGCTGTTCTAGGCTTCAATTATTGCAATGGTTCTGATTCGCATTATTTATATCTGGAATAAAAAATTGATAAATTTGTAATTGACTTCTATCTACTTTATTTTGTACAGATTTCTCACACTCTACAATTGTAATTTTAGATTTAACCTTTGTACGATAAGTACGCTTGCTGTGCCTTTAGTAGACTAAGTAGTTTTAGATTTAATTAGGATTGTATTCATATTTTTTGATCATCCTGAATAAAATTAACATTAAATCCATTGTTTCATTCCCTTTGCCTCAAAATTTCAGCTAAACTTGCAAATTGGTTCAATGTACGTCTATGTTGTTTATGGATAAAACAGTGCCATCTACCGAAAATCCTTCGAACTAATCTCGCGCCATCTGTTGGTAAATCTTGGAACTGAACTAATCACACAGTTGCTTATTGATAAACCAACGCCATCTATTGGGGAGAGTTCGAACTAATTCCCAAGATTTCAAAGCATTCCTGCTGCTTATGGATAGAACAACATCCATCGAGAGTCATTCTAACTAATCACACGCTTCCAATGATCCCTTATCTGGACACTTCTTTAAGTACTCTGTAGTGAGTACGATGACGGTATATTATTACTAGCACCATCTATTTAAAATCTCTCCAACTATTTTCTTTTCATTATTTTATCTCAACATTTTAGACATTCACAAAATAAAACGAAGCGAGTTTCATATAATCCCACCAT
>CAJUYI010000071.1:198363-211311 GCA_910591695.1 Galerucella pusilla
TTCACAAAATAAAACGAAGCGAGTTTCATATAATCCCACCATCCTCTTCCTAATCTGAACACTTACTGAAGTACCCTACAATCAGTATAGTGTTGACATACTATAACTAGTGCCATTTATTCAAATTCTTTCGAACTATTTTCTTATCATTGTTTTTGTTGAAGATATTCACATTTTGATGCAGATTTCGGTGTAATTGGTCAAATTGTATGCAAAATCGACCAATAAGCCTTAAAAAAAGTTGAAAAACTTCAAACGCAAATATCTCGAAAACGGTGCTAGATAGAGCAAAATGGGTGGTTTCCTCTATGGTATTTTAATCTACGAGAGGAGCTCTATCGTTTAAAACAATGTTTTTTTTGAAAACTTCAAAATCGCTATTCGAGCATTTTGAAAATACTTTTTGTTGAAAATTTTCTACTAATCAGACATTCACAAAATAAAACGGAGCGAGTTTCATATAATCCCGCCATCCTCTTCCATATCTGGACACTTACTTAAGTACCCTGCAGTCAGTATAGTGTTGGCATACTATAACTAGTGCCATGTCTTCAAAATATTTCGAACTATTTTCTTATCATTGTTTTTGTCCAAAATATTCACATTTCGGTGTAATTGCTTTATTTCCTTAATTTTTTCTCAACAATTCAGAAATTCACGCCCTCCCCTCCCTTATCTAGACACTCTTCTATGTACACTGTGCTATCTATGGAGATTACTTCAAACTAATCACACGTCATCTATCCATCTATTCGAACTAATTCTTCCTAAGATCGTTTCAACGCTCAAAGATTCAATGTAGTATGCCTGTTACTTATATGTAAGCCGGCTCCATCTATCGAAATTTCTTCAAACTAATCACACGCCATCTATTAGTAAACCTCAGAACTAATCATTTATTGAGATTTCCATCATTTACCCATGGAGAAACTAGCCTCATCTATCGAACATTTTCCGAACTTCTACAAAATAGTGCAGGCCCCACCTATTCTATCGAATCTATCTAATTACCTGATATATGTGATCTACCTTCATATCAAAGGGAAATCAGGAAAAATAAAACTAAGAATGTTTTCTTGGTATATTTACAACTGACAAGTCTAATACAATTCACAAAAAACAAGTTACAATACCAATTTTACGGTGTTTATTGGAAAAACATACAAAAATTGTTGTGGTTATAAAATTACTACATTAAATATACAGCGTTTAAACGAAACACATAAGTTCAAAGTTCAAAAATCTTTAGCATGTGTGGCGTTTCTAATCATCTTTCACATCATAACACCACGGTTTCCTTAGTCTTTTAGGTAGATTTCGACATTCATGACATTTCCTAGATGTACGGAACTAGGTTGCAGGTTGCGAACAACCAGGTGGCAATGTAATTCGACATTGCCATTTAAATAATTCACACTTTTATATTATAATGACGATGTTATAACGATACCATTATTAAATTTATATAGGTTAATAAAAGTGAAATATCGATTTCGACCCCTTTTATCATGTTTAAGATTTAAACTTTGAAAATAAGAAATGCAGACAAGTGAAAATGTGTCACCAAGATATAAACCAGTAGTGATTGTTAGTTACCAATAATTATACAGTCAAATACAGCAAGTTTAAAATCAAATACACTGGAGAAATGTATAAACATATAACAGTTTTCTTAGAGAAAGTATAAATTTTTAAACTTGCCGTCACATAAAAAAACCTTACTACTAGAAACATTATTAAACCAAAACTAAACGAATTTGTTAGAAGTATTTACGATAATAAGCTAATGATATTTTTATTAACCTATTATTTATCAGTTTACAATAATTAGTAGAAATTTCAAGTTGTGCCTCGTTAAAAAAATGAATAAAGAAGTTATTTTGCAACTTCACAGAAACCCAAGGTAAGAAAATCACACCTAGAAGTAAATTTAATAGTTGGTTTTCAAACAGAAAATGGCATCATACTTATCGCCTAACGTCACAAGTAGTGCAATAAAAATTAATATCACAATATAGTTTTTTCTTGGGAAGAAAATTCATTTTGCAAACGACGAAACAAAATTTACACTGGGCAATTCTGAGATGGAGGGAAAGGAAGAGTTTAACACAGACAAACTAGAAAACTGTACAGACAATGTGAAATATAAAGATCAGGAAAAATTTTAGTTTGGTGCGCCATTTCCATTGCAGAGACATACGTTATAAGAAGGAGTAAGTAAGAAACTTGGAAACACAGTAATAGAAGAGCATTTCAATGAATGCTCTATTTAGTTAGGGACAGTTGGTATGATTTGATGATACCTATTGGATGTTGTTTATATACAAATTTAATAATTTCCGCCATTTTGAGTGATATTATTTGTGCAAATTTTCACAATAATTACAATTTTTGTACAAACGCCAGGGTCACATAAATACAAACCGCCATATTAAAACATTCGAGATGCCATGATACATGATGATCTAAATACAAAAATATACAAGGATCAATGAAATTACAACATATCCGTCTATCAATTACATATAAAAACATCTTATTACTATGCAGATAAATCAAAATTAGTTGCTGTATGTACGTAAATGAAAAATAACAACGAAAAGTGGTTCAAAGTATATCACTGTACATTGGACAAACGATTAAAACGATTCGTGTTTTCTTAAATGGGTAATAAAGTTGCAAACATATCTAAAAATAATAATAATAGGTTAATATCAAAGATATAACATTATTAATAATTACAGTTTGTACGTTTTTTCACGTTAAAACAAAAAAAAGATTCATAATTATTATGGTACATTTTGCCAGCAAAACTATACCATCATCGGTGATGACTTGGTATTTTTATTAAACTAGATAAGTAAATCAAGCTTCTATAAAGGTATAAATTGAAAGGCTTAATTAACCTTTATTAACACAGTTGTCTATCAAGAAGGCACTCATATCATACAAAGTTATTGAAAATTTTCCTTTATCTTCCAGTATGACAGCTTAAAGAATACAGGAACAGGTACTCAGTGTTCCTAAGAGAAAAATGGGAGATCAGTACCTTAAATATAAATCTAAAATGATTCCTAATTTCTAAATCTGATTTATTTCAGTACAAATAAAGAGTGTAAAAAATAATACTCAAAGTTTTAAAGCTGTTAGTTTGGAAACAAAAAATGAACCAACACATGAGAATAAAATATCTATTACAAAAATAATAATATCCAAATACGGTACTGTATTCTTAACATTAATTAACGACACAAAAATCAGCATTTTCCAATATATGTACACAATGAACTTAAAAAATAATATCGATTGCATACAAAATGTTTTCAGTTAGTTGGTGTTAAGATACGGTAAAAGGGGTAAAAAATATTAATCACACGGAGATCTAAATGAAGAAAATCTATGTGTCTACAGTAGATTAGAACAAAAAATAATTTCAAAAATAAAATGAATTAATCAAGTCAGTTAATTTATAGTTGTCTACAATAATCAAATTCAAAGTGCTACAAAGAAGATACAAAATAAATTCTAGCACCGCCACTGGAAGGTACAAGAGGAAAAAAGGATACAATGGATAAACATGTATTAGTTTTTACGAATGTGTAGTTAAGTGCATGCCATTGCTTAAGATTGATAAGATTTTTAACGGAAAATTTTCAATAGGAGATTGCATGTTAGGCAAACTGTGTCTGTATACAATAAAGTTACATCATAACTTACATTTACGAAACGATTGTCGATATATATATACATATACAAATATTAATAAAAGGCACCAAAATGGATGGATTTGTAATCATATAAATATATAATGAGCATCATGTTTTCGTGATAACATTTCAAATTATCAGAAACAGTAATCAATTAATATGCACTAGGATCTGTTCACAATATGAACAGTCAGTACATTTTCACTATAAAAAACATTTAAACATTAATATTTATACAGGTTGTTCAAACAAAAGTTTAAATAAAACCGTTATGTGTTAAGTGTTTGTCCAGGCAACAAGACTCAAACACTGTTATACACAAATATTAATATACTTTAACGTAATAAAATAATTAGAATTGAGTGGAAAATCCAGTCGTTGGCAATTTAATAGTAAACATTAAAAATGTATATTTAACGTAACTTGTAGAATTCACATGTTATTTACAGCTTTATTGTAATCATTAATCAAAATAATAATTGTACTAGTTGAGGTAAGTTTTGAGTAGCGCAAATTCGAAAAATTTATGTATTTGTGAACAGCTGTTGGTCCCTTACAAAACAGAATCTTAAATCACTAAAGTACTGCCAATGACTGGTGTTTCTACGTCAAAACATGTGTACAGAAACGCTTCTCCAAGAAAAAAAATTTAAAAACTAGAGTTTATTTCATGTCGCATGACTACAATAAAAATATTGTATTCATGTCATTCCAAGGAATAACTGTACATATTCATATCATTCAACAGGGGTTCGTTTTGAAGTAATTTGCACCATCTTTGAAGAGCTTTAGAACCCTTAGGAAGTTTTTTTCTTTGAAAAGCGTACTCTGTATATTAAATACCGTCTTACTTGTTCATTTAGACATCCTGTATATATTGCGCATGCCATTTAAAAAAAATAATTGTCGTAAATAAGGAAATATCATGAAATCTAAAAGGAAGCTTCATGTAAAGTGGTACAAAATATAGAAAAAACTTGTGTTTCACTTAATAAGCTCTAGTTAAGGAAAACAATAACATCTTAAACAGAAAAAAGTTTTATGCAACTATAGAAAAAATATATAATTCATCATAAAATATATAATTTATATAAATAAAATAACGCATAAGCACCTCTTCAAACTATGAAAAATATTGCACTGTCAGCTTTGCCTTTGTAGATTTCAAGATACTGTACCCATATTTGTTTTTACTGATCCATATAAACAGTAAAACCTAAAGTGAATGCGGATTTTTTTATAAAATTTTTATATAAAATTATAATTGTATAAAACTGTCATCGAACCTAATTATATGCTATTACACAATAAATAAATATTAAAAAATTTTGCAGTTTCAAGTTTAATTAGGTCCACCCACAACTTTTGCTTTAGTTGGGTCGTGAAAATTCTATTCAAGCGCACATATGAACATTTCTTGAAATTTTTCCCTATATATTTTCTGGATAACTAAAAATATCAAGTGTACAAAATATTTCAATTAACTAATTCTTGATTGCTTCAATATCATCTAATAGATAAAAATTTCGAAATATTTTTTATACTTTATTGGGCACGAACAGCATCAAACACCTCCGAATAAAATGAATTTGTTGCATATGTATAACTAAACTAAGCACTTAAAGCCAACTATAAATTCCAACTATATCCCTATCCATTTCAAACTCAGAATGCGCAGAGAAAATACCTTGAAGATACAGGCTCCGTTGAGGCTAATTTAAACGGTAGGGAGTTAAAGCATAAGGCAAATCCATGTATCTAAATGTCACATGTTGGTTTTGTTCGTCAACTGTCAAATATTTGTTTAGTTACTTTGTGTTTTGGAAGAAAATTCAGCAAGAATTTCACAAAACTAAATAATAACTTCTGGCCAAATCTCAGGTAGTCGCCGTATATTTACATCCAACGTATGTCGTAACTTAATGAAAAGTTAATCTGCACAAGCCTAGCTGTCAATAAATACATACCTGATATGTATAATATGATGCGTAGCCTTAACTCACGATTGTATACGTAATTCAATACGTTACGGATACCGTTGAAAATGTGCAATTGGCTTCAAGTGTCTATCATACATGATATAATAAAACTTATTTATGTCAGTCGCAAAGTAGATATTGATTGATAATTGTATAGTTTTTTGATAAAGAAAACAATTTTTGTAACAAAGCAATTATGTCAAACCCACCTCATTTATAACATTTCCGTTTAATAAATAATCTTAGGACAACATTGCATTTATATTAATTTATAATTTCAATAACATTATTTCGATTAAAACATTGTAATGAAACAAAAAATAAGGTATATGATACTAGTCTAGGAGGAATCGGCGCGTGAGTACCGAAAACTATTCCACCTCAATTTTTTTATGCCTCTTCAAATTGCTCTACTGATGATATAAATGCATGTTGCCATGGGGCAGCCCGGTGCCATATTGCCGAAAAAGTTTAAACAATTGCAAGGAATTGTTATTTTTCAACCGGACAAATTTTTTTTATATTCTTTATTGAAATACCAATAAAAAAAGTCCTATGACTATTCACGATAAAGTTGTTATTTCCAAAGATATGAATTTTTCAAGGTTCGAAAAATCTCAAGTTTGGGTACTTTCGACCCATGAAAAATACAGGGTGTTTTCAAATGACACCTACAACGTTTGCATGTAGATACCTCTCGTAAAATTGGACAAAGGATTGAGGGGTCCAGCCTCTTTACTTTTCGAATTACAGGGTGTTAAAGTTTTGAAGAATTGGGTATTTTCATGTTTTTTAGAAAATAGAAAAAATGGTAGTTAATGTACCTATAAATCTTATAGTACCTTCAAAAAAATTAAAAAAAAATCTTTCCAACATTTGAAATTCAAACGCTAGAAATTCCCAAGGTCACACTGACGTCACACCGCATATGAACAGTCCAGCGCAGCTGGCATCAAAATTGTGTTATACCTGATTCGTGCGTGTTGTAATTTTATTTACGTGGTTATAAACGAAAAAGTGCGTAACAATAATTTAGTGACTAAAATTTTAAGTTTTTGAATAAGAACATAAGTGAATGGCTATGTACGGGTCTCAGAATATGTGTTGTTTTGTGCCCCGTTGTACAAGCACTTCTAAAAGTACACCAAACAAAACATTTGTTCGTGTGCCTCAAGAGTATGAGCGTGAAAAACGATGGTTTAAAGCAGCAAGACGTGATATGCCCAAATCCAAGAGTGAATTTTTTTGTTGTGAAGACCACTTTAAAGTAAGTTATAGGTAAATTACGTTAGGTTATGTTATCATTAATAAAATGTTTATTTAGCTGGAAGAAGACATGGAAAATTATGTACGTTTTAAATTAATGGGTGGAAAAATAATAATGGAACGGGATGTTGTTCCACATATTTTTGTGTTTTGTGCATTATTGTTTAGAAATTTTCTAGAAGATTCTTAAAAGTTATTAAAACATGTATTCAATTATACAACTTGAAAAAACATACTTAACAATTTACCAACAATATTGATATTATAAGTAAACATAATATCCATATATTTTTGTTAGTATTGACTAACATCTTTATTCTTGGAATCTGACAAACCAAATGTTCATTGTCAATGCTAAAGGTTGTGAGGTAGATTTCAACCTAATATGAGGCAAGTGTAAGTATTATAATACATAAATACATACAATACATAATACATAAATATTTTCAATTCAATTTTTGATCCAGTGGTGTACATTTGGAAGAATATGTTACCTTTCCCCTCCCATTTCTTACGACACTGACATTTGAAGCAATTTTCATTCATTTTTGTATTCATCAATGGTTTTCACGTGAAAAACGAATAACCTTTACCTTATAACATTTTGTCAAATTTTACGAGAGGTATCTACATGCAAACGTTGTAGGTGTCATTTGAAAACAGCCTGTATTTTTCATGGATCGAAAGTACCCAAATTGGAGATTTTTCGAACCTTAAAAAATTCATATCTTTGGAAATATCAACTTTATTGTGAAAAGTTATAGGACTTTTGTTATTGGTACTTATTTCAATAAAGAATATAAAAAAATTTGTCCGGTTGAAAAATAACAATTCCTTGCAATTGCTTAAACTTTTTCGGTTTAAACAATATGGCACCGGGTTGCTCCATGGCATTGGCAACATGCATTTATATCATCAGTAGGACAATTTGAAGAGGATCGCATAAAAAAATTAAGGTGGAATAGTTTTCGGTACTCATGCGCCGATTCCTCCTAGACTATACACTTTTAAGCACTTTTTGCACTGTTAATTGATTAGAATGCGGTTCTTCTGCCTGGCCATAGGTTTGCTCCCGTAGCGAGTAGCGAGAGGTCCTAACTATTATGAACATATTGAGTTACTCAACTAAATTCAAATAGGAGCTGCCGACTATGAAAACAAATACTAGCGCACGACATACGTCGGTCCATGTGAAAGTTGTGCTGCCGTTGGGTAAAAATTTTATATTCTATAATAAAGATCATTGTAAACATTTTATCTCGAACATAAATTTTGACAGATCAAACAATGTACACCATTATATTTTAAGAAGCAGTGATAGATTAAGAACAGTAGCAATGAAGACCATAAATGGCCATTGCTTGCTTTATAACAAGCTGCATATCACACTAAAAATTACGGGACTGTTTATGCCATTACTTGAAATAAAATAATGTTTTCACTTCGGAAACAAACCTTATGTTTGCAGGAGGCCCAAATATTTTTTTATACTTGGGTAAGTTTAAATATTCATTTTTCTGATAAATCTAAATTAGATTAATCGTATTTTTAAATGTAAATAACAAAAAGTAGGATGAAGAAATTACAAACAAGCTTAATCATGAGTGAGGTTGATACCTGATAAATTCAATAAAGATACCACTCAAATTGAGCAATGAGAGACCAATCAAAAAAAATTGGTATGCAAAAATAATTCTGAGATATTCACAATTAACAATTAATTTGGATATTCCGAAGTTGTATGTATATTTTAAAAACGTATAATTAAAACATTTTTGGGCACAACTTTATATTATTTTGGCCCCACTACACATTTTATTTTAGCTGCTCATTTTTTGGAACATTTCAAAGGAAAACGATTTGCCCAAAAAATTGTTTTTAAAATTCATTTTTGATGAAGTGTAAGCAGACCAATTAATTATAGAGTAGCAACTAGCTTACTTCATTTAAAAACTATATATGTATGAAAAACATACCCAACAGTAAAATAACGCTCCCATAAACTGTGACAAAACTACAATATTACAAATGCTAAAATTTTATAATTAACATGTTTATAAAATATCAAAATATTATTGCCGTTTGCGTTTATATTGCAAAAACAAATGTTTCACGTCTACATCGTTTTTCCTCCAAATTCAATACAACTCGACATAATTTTCTGGAAATAAATTTTACATTTAAAATGTTATAAACATTTCAATGCAGTGTAAACATGCAACCACTATAATGTTGTCTTTAAACTATAACACATCGGAATAGCACCTATAGCAAGCTCATTGTACAAATCAAAACACAAATGAATTGAAAATATTAATCTTTTAAAAATTGAATATATGAAGATCCATACTGAAGGATGAAATAAAAAAATTCAATTTGTCTTAATCTTCATTAGATTTGAACTAATGTTCAATTTAACTTGTGACGTTTTTTATGATGCTGCTTTAAAAACAATTCACAAACTTTATGTCCATGGTTTCAACCATAGAGTTTGTCTATAATAAAATTTGAAACAAACTATTCTATTATGTAAATATTTACCATTGTGTAATTCAACACTTACCTACCATTTTTAAAATCACTACATCAAATCAACATTTTTAAAAAATTGGAGATTAAAACAATTAACCATTTATCCAACCAGATATTCCAACTTTTTATGTTTAATATAGATTTCCAGTAATTTTAAATAGGTGAGCTGTAAAACACTGGAAATATGTATCATTTCATCTTAAAATAAAGAATGGTCCAATCACATCTTGTATTCAAAACTGATTATGTGAAATGTATTCAATTCAAGAAGTTTGGTTTGTGTCAGAAACGTATTAAATTTAGAGGAAATTCAAGACCATAACCGTTTATCCAAAAATATCAATAAATAATTTACCTAAGCGAATCATGAGACTGATCTAACAATATAAACTGCGTATAATATAATTTTTTAGAAAGTCGTGAGCAGATTTTAGGCACTTAAATTACAACCAAATGAGTACATTATCAGGTCTTGTAGTTGGAGGATTTATCAAAGATTGCATATCATCTAACATCGGGAATTCTTCTTCTCCAAGTTGAAGAGTAGGCACTAAATCATCAGTAGGGTCAATATTATCACTTAATGTGGATATGTCTGGAGTGTCCATGGTATGGCTTTCACTACCTACGTCCATAGTGTCATCCATATTGGCTAGGAAGTCTTCGGGTGTGTGAGGCATCGAGTATGTTGTTCCCATACCTGTATAAAGAAAACAATTTATAGAATTTTTTGCTATTCACAACAAAATACACCCATAATTGAAGAAATTAAAAGTATTTAACACTTATTCAATTGCCTATGTTTTTTTCCAAATATTAAATATTAACCACTGCTCCAGTAAAAAATTCAAGTGATAGGAATTTTGAAAATTTTTGCTATTAAAATATATTTTAAATATCTTTTTAAATCTGATTTTGAAACACGTCCATTATGGTATACTTTTAAAAATAATAATGGTTATACTTTGGAAACCATTTGTATTTATTTATTTTTCCTGTATGCTTGCCCAAAGTTGAGTCCTTGTACTCTATATTCAAATTAAGCGTGTGATCTTACGCGTACTTAATTTTAAAATTAATATACTGTGCTTTAATTAACCTTGGAAATATTTATAGTTAGTCCTCACTTACTAGATCAACTAAACATAAACTTTATTAGAAATTATAATGTTAAGATTGTACTTTAACTTAGGGACCATCCAGTATCCAAAGCCATAAATATTATTCACTGTTGAATAGAGAGATGTTTCCCAATTTGATCTAAGATCTAATCGCTTTTGCAGCAATTGCTTGAATTTGTTTCCTTAGTTTAATATAAAACCAATTGAAATGTTTTTGCTAAATAATTCATTTTTTAAAATTCCATAAACTGCCTTATCTTTCGATAGAAGTGGCAACACAGCTTGCTTGAACATTTTAAAATACCTAACCTCAAATTGTTTATTGCTATCTTGACTTACGTTTCGAAAACTAAGTTACCTTCTTCTGACACCTAAAGTTAACTCCGTCAAATAATGTAACTTCTAACAGATGAATGCATTTATATAATTGGTTCATTATACCGATCGATTTTCTTAAATTAAGCATTAATATTACTTCTTTTACAACGCATCTTGTTTTGTTTCTTATAAATAATGTCAATGAGATTGACCTAGTGGCTATAAAACCGTTCATTGTTTATAATCTAATCATAATCGGGCATCATACTTAAATCTGTATCTATTGAGACAATTAAAGTTCATTTAGTCACTGTGAATATATAATAGGTACTCACAATCCCATACAAGAGTGAAAGTGTTTAAAAAAACTATGTGGCGAGGGGCTTCACCCGAGAGGAGTACTGTGCGAGGCTTATAAATGGCCTCCCCACCATAGTGTATATACAATTTTTTCCACTACTAGTCAAATTTAAGACAAAAATTAAAAATAATTCACCCCGTCGTCTGACTGACAAGTACACTGTCAGTTTTCGATATAATATTATGAACGTACTCGTTATGTCATCAGTCATTTTTGGTTGAGCGCGAATTTTATACTAATGGCATTTTTATTCAAATAATTTCTTCTTAATAGGTAATTTCAAGCAGCAAATATGTTAAAGACATTGCTAGAAGAAGCAATAATTGTCAACTTCACAGCTAGTAGTGGATAAAAATATTACATATATAGTTCAAGTTACAGCATTATTAAAAATGTTTGCTTGGGTGAAATCTAATTGAGGAATAACACATTCTTTATCCACAGAAACGACCAAAATTTAACGGCAACCAGAAGGTCCAAAATATATTTACTCTTCCAGCTGAGGTCCCTTCATTCATATATCTGTACTAATACTTTTTATCTCCACATGCATCCACAAAAAGGCTTATCTTTACTCGTTACTAAAAAAATTCCCCGGTACACGGGATGCACATCCTGAAGGATTAACTTACCGAGTCCACTATCGCCGGACTCCTGCCTTGAATGATCAGTCAAACTTGATAGAAAAGGGTCCATAACAGGCAAATCGCTTGAGCTTCTCATCATGATCTCTTGCTGCCGCCTAATTTCTTGTTGTCTCTGTTTCAATCGTTCTCTTTCCATTTGTAGTTGCTGTAACCGAATCTGTTGAGCTTTTGCAGGGGAAGACGATAGTGTTGGAGTGTGCCATGATGTGCCGATTATGTTACCACCAGAAGTACGTTGCTGTAAGTGTGTTGCTGAAAAAAAAGTAATATTATAAGTTAATGAAAACAAAAGCATCTTTGTATCCTTCAAAACACAATCAGTGGCGGCTCTCCCATCAGGTCATTGGGTGACCTTCCATTAAAAAATAATTAAATAATTATTTATAGAATTAAAATATACCTACTATACATATAGTTTAAATAAAATTTACAAGACCACCGTGTAAAGCGGGCTGGTGCCCACCGTTGACCTCAAGGCGTTAAATTGGGACGGAATTTGCCGAGTGCCGACGATCTTCCCGGCGTGAAAGAAGCACGCCCGAAGTGTACATGTGCTGGGTTACTGTTTCGTTTGTCTGCTTTTTTCGTATTTTAGACTAATTATCATTTATTTCAAGTTTTTCATATTTGATATGTATAAAAATGAATAAAATATGGTTGTTTTTTAAGAGAGCATTATTTTTATGTAACAAGCGTGGTCCAAACACATTTTTGCCTCTGGAGAAAGTGCAATAGATACTTTAAGGGCGACATATTTTAATTATATTATCAACTGTAGTGCATCCTCCCTCACCTCTGCCACTAATACTAATGAAATACGAGAGCTTTTTTCCCGACTCGATTCCAACGTTGCCAAATTTAGTAGTAACATAACAATATGTAAATATCAGAAAATAAGAAATAGAAAACTAAAAAAAAAAATAAGAAAACCCAGGCCCAAACCCGGTTGATCAAAGTGTAACTATGTACAAAAATATCAGAAAATAAGAAATAGAAAACTAAAAAAAACAAGAAAAC
>CAJUYI010000071.1:211321-239856 GCA_910591695.1 Galerucella pusilla
CCCAGGCCCAAACCCGGTTGATCAAAGTGTAACTATGTATAAAAATATCAGAAAATAAGAAATAAAAAATTCAAAAAAAAACCAGGTCCTAACCGGGTTTCGAACCTACGACCTCTGAGTTGTAAGCTCAGTACCCTACCAACTGTGCTAATCTGCTCACATTCAGTTTAAAGGCTGCTTGGACGCATGCGCACCTCAATTACTAAATTTGACGTGGTGGGAGGATTGGAGTCGGGAAAATAAGCTCTCGTTAATAAAATTTAAAAAGCAAAAGTACTGTGTGATTTAAGATATAATTTCATAAGGAGTTTGACTATGTGGCAGTTCAAATAATCACACTTCATCTGAATGCCAAATTCACAATACACAATAAAAAGTTGAGGGGTGAGATGTACGACAGTTGAGGATGTGATTAAAAGGGGAAAAAGAATAAAAATCGACTTGTTTTTTAATTTTCTCCAAAAAAATTTGTCTTCGATATTCAAATGTTGCGTTTTCGGTGCCGCACCCTGTATTTGCTTCTATGAAAAAATGTTTTCATAAATGGAAATGTGAAGTCAAAAATTAAACATGAAGATTCTTCTAGAGTAAAGATTTAAAGGTTTAAAAAGAATATAGTTTGTTTCAAAAAGTACATAAAGTATTGGAATGCAATAATCCTTTAACAATTACCGAATATTACAGATTTGTACTCAAAATTGACGAAATATTTACAATAATTTAATAGTAACTTGTGGTGGATTCATTCGAATGTAAAATTATGTGCTATAAAATGAAATAGTTTCCTTACCCACTAAACAGTTACTATTTATTAAATTGTAAAATATTTCGTCAATTTTGGAAAGGATTATTGCATTCCAATACTCTATGTACTTTTAGAAGCAAACTGTAAAGTTGGAGTTATTAGTTCTTACTGTAATACTTTATTTCAGAATATTTTTGTAGGTAGAGATTATGGACTGGCACTAAATAGTTCGGTTTCGTTCATAACTTATATAAAAAATCGAAAGTTAAAACTTACGAATTCTAGGATCGAACCACGAAGTTGTACGTGTTTGGTGGTTTATGAAATAAACCTCCCCTTCGTGAGTTTGTGCCTGCTCCCATCCTTCAGGTAACGGCCCTAAATCTACATCCGTATTTACTTTGGCAGCTGTGGAAAAACAATTCCCAATTAGAATCATTCTGTTCTTCAATGAATAGAATAATAGAATGAAACTACTGCCTAACAAAAATAAAACAAATTGCAAAGAGCTATTATTACATTTGAAGGATAGGGTATTAGCTTCAAGCAACAAAGTGATAGATTTACAGGCAAAAGCGGTGGTGTAATCAAACATTATTTACATTTTTAAGAAATACTATCATCAACTCCACCTTTCCTTACAAGTTTATTTTTTAGTAAACAACTAGGAAAGATAAAAATGAAGTAAATATTGTTTCAACTGAAATTCTTTTCACTCCTAAGAATTCCCTTTTAAAATCATATGCAGTAATGCAAGGTTTTGGGTACCTACATTTCTGTACATTTTTTGAGCTGGTTCATGTTTGGGTACAAATTTGACCTCTCAAAGCTTCCTACCCATCCCATTTGAATGAAACATTTTCATATGATGTTATAAAACATAAGACAAGCTATTAGCATCAGCTGGTTATGCTTCTGTACATTGTTGAAATACATAGACAAAACCGAAAAATGGTTCACTGAACTTAGCATAAAAATGAACTTTCAAAAAACTAAAAGTTGAGTAGGCAAATATATTGATATTAGAAAAATTTATCTATAAGCTGCTGATTCAAAAATGTACGTAGCTGGTAATGGTAGAGATGAATTTAATTTCAAATTAAACTTCATTTGATGCCATTTTCGCTACCCAAGTATTTTGAATACCAAAATAAAAAACTTGTAAGGAGATGATTTACTTTATGCTTTATTTTTGATTGTGCCATGGCTTTCTAGGCTGTTTGAAATTACGCAAAGATAGGTTGAAACGATGAAAGTCTGTGTTACCGAACTTATATTTAATGTATACAGGGTGCGGCAGACAACGTAAATATTCCTAAAATAAAAAAAATGTATACAGTGTGTCAGGAAAGAAACTGAACAACAACTTAAAAGCCCAGTCCAATCCTGCTTTGTCACCAAACACGACCGATTCTTAAATCTACGTAGTACATTTTTGCGGCGTCCGAAGAAGTTAATGTATCAATAATTCATGTTCTGAAAATACCTAAATCTGCTTGGAAAAGTTTTAGGAAGTTGATTCGAGCAGATGCACAACTGTTTAGATATTTTGAGAACCATTCAAGCCATTTTTTCTATGCCCGAAATATATAGATTAGTCTATTTGAAAATGACGAACAGATCTCTTCGGCTTTATATAGAATGTGTACCATCAATCATAGGCGTGAGCAGATTTTTTTATTAGGGGGGGCCAAATATCAAATCGGAATCTTTTGATGAAAAAACAACGAGCCGTGCCCGCCGAAACATTGCTTTTGCATATTGCCGCCCTTCAATTTCTCGCAATTCATTTTAAGAATGAAAAACTGCTTTCTCCTATCATTGAAAAAAGTTGAAATTTAAAAATTATAAAATGTTTTTAATGGATTGATATTTGAGGAATTGGGGTGGACCGATTGGGGTGGGCCATGGGCCACCCTGCCCCCCCCCGTGGGCACGCCTATACCATCAATATATCTAGTTATGAAAATATTTTCCAAATCCGATTGTCTAATATTGAAATGACTCATAGATGGGTCGTAATAGATGATTGTTATATTATTGACAGTTTTCAATATAACTGTTTAAAAAACGCGTGATATTTGGACTTTCATCATTTTATCCCGTTTTAAAGTAATATAACATTTTCAACTGAACTAGAGATCATAAACAGTTACAACGAAACACAAAACTACACAAAAATAATAGTCTCCACCAAAAAACAAAACGACAACAACAAGAAAAGAAGTTACCAACTAAGAGTACAACAATATTGTTAGTGTCAGCCCTTATTTTACATAACTGTGTTACAATTCTTTAAATAAGTTATAATTTCAGCTTAATTTTTATGGGGTAACGCTTAACTACTTCTTTTTGAATAGTGCAGTTGCTATTTCATAATTCAAGATAGATTCAACTGTCACTATTTCAGTCTAGTCTGTCATATATGTATTTGTCAGTAAAACTTTCTTAAACAGTGTGGAATTAATATATGAGGGCGTGTTGAGAAAAACGCTTTGTATTAATAAATGCGCATTTAAAAAAAACTATATAGGGTGCGTCATATGACAGGGACCAATACCAACTTTCTTATTTTAAATGCAGCCCCCTGTATAATATTTATTCAACGGTTCGGATTAGGATTCGTATTAGGTGTTTGGGAAGAAAAGTAATATACGAAATTATTAATATGTTCCAACAAATTCCTAGGTCCAGCTACATTTACCCAAGTCTGGCAACTCTGTTGACACGCCAGTCGCCAATAAGCATTGTTTGATAATATAGTAAACATAAAGGCGGCGCCAGACATGCGGCATTCGGCGAATACCGAGCGACTGCTCGCCAAGTAGCGAGTGTGTGGACGGGTTGATCGCTACTTGCCGATGACCAATTTTAGTATTTGTGCAGTGCTCGCGTAGTTCCCGTTGTGTGTCGGTCTTTCGAAGCAAAATCAAAGGAAACGAATATTTGCCGTATAACGCTCTGAATCCGCATCCAACGAATGGCGAATATCTGGTTTAGGTGCTTGTCATTTGGCGCACACCTTGCCGAGTAACTCAACTACTTGCTACTTGGCGAGCAGTCGCTCGGTATTCGCCGAATGCCGCATGTCTGGCGCCGCCTTAAGGTGTACCCCTCCAATTAAAATTTCGCAAATCAATTTGTATGAAAATAGATTCCATATGAATTCACTTGTCAACCAAAAGGGATGGATTTTATCTACTCATATTGTCTTATCTCATTTCGCCCTGTATATTAGTAAACACTTCACAACATAGGAGTCTCAATACGAGGTAGTAGTGTATACAGTTCCTCATAACTTACCCTGTATATGAATACGTTTTTCTTGAAAATATGTGTTAATATAAACTTGGAGACAAGTTTATCAATATCAGATTTGGCAGGAAATATTACTGACAGTAAGAGAAAAATAACTACCAAAGCAATGAGGTATTTCCAGTATCTGATATATAGAATAATTATTTGAATTTCTTATGCACTATTAACATATACCTTCACAACTCACAAATGGGTAGAGTACAGAAACAAAAGAAAAACTTACTAGTATTAGAATTAGGCGATTGAGGATGTGATATTTGATGTGCAGTTAAAAGTTGTTCGGCACTTTGATGTTGTTGAGCAGCAGCTTGTGCAGCCAGTGATTTCCTAGGATCTTCCCACGTTGTCGTGCGTGTCGTGTGACTGTAACAAATTAATATAATTATATAATTGCCAAAGTGAAAACACAAATAATTGAATCCATTAGGATCATTTTATTGAAACCCTTGGTAAATGGAAATTTTTACGAAATCCGAAATCCTTTTTTAAATTTTTTTTGTACACCTATGATGAAAGAGAATCGTTGAAAAACAAATTGTTGCTAGTGATTCAACAAAAAGGTTTTTAATACAAAATATTCTAACAATATACAGCACATATTTTATAGGTTAGGAGAGTTTTGAGATGCCCTCGTATACGCCCGACCTCGTCCGTAACAAGAAGTGCATCTTTTAAATTTGTTATGCGGACTTTGGACTGCGAGAAGCAGAGTTCAAATCCATCAAGTATGAGTCGCCACCTCTATTCAATGTTCCCAACTAAAGTTTACAGTAAGACAATCATAATATTATGTGCGGTGTTGTCCACACTGCTAATACTTCCTTTAATATAAAGAAAAAACTAACCCCAAAAGTTTTGACGTTTAGACACATGAGAGAGAAGAAATATATGAAATAAGGAGCTACTATTATTATCTGCTACTATATTATGTATACATAATAAGCTTCAAAATATTAACGAAAAACTCTTACTTGGACATGTTAAAATTTAAATCCTAATCTTGACTATGTATAGATTAAAACATTTCTAATAGCGGAAACTTCATCAAATATAAACACTTCTTATCAAATTAACCCTATAGACAGTTATATATACAAAAATCAGGGAAAGGGGATAAAAAAGGTCTGTTGGTCTTTTTTGCTATTGCTTCACGCGAAATTACATGGCAGTTGTATGTGTAGGTTCGAATCCAATCAGAGTTAAAAATAAAAATAATGGAGCAATAGAGAGAGACACTTGTTTTTGGTAAATATATTCAGTTAGAAATAAGTTTTATTCGTGTTATCATCAAGGTAAACTTTAAATACCGAATATTAAATGTTTTTATAATATAATTTGAGATGAATGAGAAGATATTTTAAGATTATATTATATCACGTGTACCTTTTCCATCACGTGTATGGAGCTGCACGCGCAATTATTTTTTCTATTTATATATATATCATATTAAAGGTTTAGCAACGACAATTTTTTTAGTTTTGCATTAATTACAATTTTCTTTAACCTATAGTTGATGATGACATAATTTTTCTTAAAACAGCTTCCAAGGTACAATATTGAAGATAAATAATTTTTGATTAATATTCTGATTCTGCGTTGCATATTACTTGGAACATTCCAGACCCTTTTTCTGTTAATTAGCTGCCTTGCAGATTGGCAATTTGGCAACAGGGGTATCGTTAAACAAAAACAAAGATTCTGAGTACAGCAACTCTTGACTGGTTCCCACAAAGCAAACTGTTGAATGCATGCGAAAATGCGAATCATATTCTCCGATAAGCAAGTCAGATATACAAGTCAATATTTAGATGTTTACTTAGAAAACTGACCGTTTCATGTTAAAAAAGCCAACTTGTAGTCTGTATACATAGAAGCTGGGTAGTAAAATCTAAATTTCCAACGATAGGACCCATAAAACAGGGTGGATAACGAAAAAGTTGTACTGCAAACTACTATTGTCGCCTACAAAAATACATAGTTGAAGCAATATGTATAGTGACAGAAAAAACGGACAGGTGCCTGCTCATCTCGTTTCAGAGTGGATTTCTCAAGTTACTACATGTTTTAATAACAAACGAATCCTTTGGCAAAACCTATTACTGGAACTATACACATATTTTACTTAAATTGTACCATAACACAAAATTATACAGGCTATGACGAGGGCTATGATTATTTTCTTCCACCTATTGTTGCTTTTTTCAACTTTTAATACTTATAAATTTAACAATATTTTGAGAAAGACCACATATAAATTACTTGTTTCTCCCAAAAAAATATGTTTGGCAACAGTGCGAAACTAAATTTGTATTTAATTTAGACAAAATAAAAAATTCTTTCAGCAATTCGAAATATTTCAGTTTATTTCAACACTTTACGTGGGCCTTGTAGCCACAATCCCATAATTTGTTTGTATAGTATAAAATTAGTAACCCTCTAATTTTAAACTCATTCATTAACAAAATTCTGATTAAATAAACACGTGTTATTAACAGAAGATATTATAAACATAATTATTGTCAATATTTATAAAAATCTCCCTGTGTATTAACCTTAAACAATGGTGTAATTTGAATCTATGAATGGGTTAATATTGAAATTATGTAATGTTTGTAAACAAGTGAATCGTTAAAGATTAAATAAACACAGGAACTGTCAAGATTTAAAAAAATATATATTTTAAAAACTTCTCTAGAACTACTTTGTTTTAAAATACCACACGTTGTATAAAAAATATGCTAACAAAGTTTGCTACTACAGGTATAACTAACAAAAAAGAATGCTGCCTTTGGAGAGATTATTTGAACAATAATTGGGCCGCACACAGCAAAAAATTATGCCGAAAATTACCCTGAAATCCACCACGAAAATTTTAACAGAAATTTCTCCTAAAATTCATTTTTTTTTAGTTTCTCCAAACTCTAGGACATACAGTTTCCGAGATATGGTGCCTCGCATCTTTTTCTCCACCACTCCAAATGCCATCCGCATATATACAGATGGCTCAAAAATGAAAGAAGGATCAGGATGTGGAGTTTACTCCAGAGCACTAAGCCTAAGGATTAAGTGGGGAATGGGAAACAATACCAGCGTGGTTCAAACAGAACTGGCTGGTATCTCAATTGCCACAAAAGAACTAACCAGAAGAGGAATTTCTGGCAAAAACATAACAATCTGCACTGATAGTACAAGCCCTATTAGCCTTGAACAGATGTGTTATATCGGGGCTAATACTCCAGTGCCACCGAGATTTAGCTAACGCCTCGGCGGATAACAATTTTATCCTGAGGTTGGTTGAAGGGCTCGACAGGAGTAAAGGTAATCGCATTGCCGATACTTTAGCCAGGGAAGCGGCTGGACTAAAAATTCTAGGACCCAGTGACACCTACGGCCTAACGACTTCGACAATTGCGGAACTAGCCAAACGTTACACCCATGCTCAATCCCTTAAGAGATGGGATGGAATCAAAGGATGCAGTCTTGCCAGGATCACTCTGGGTGACCCTGGCAAGCTGGCGCCGAAGAAATATTTGGCGACGACCAGGAAAAACCTACGTTTAACAGTAGTATTTCTGACTGGCCACTGTCCACTAAGGAAACACTTCCATACTATGGTGCTAGTGGACACACCTCTATGCAGGATGTGTGAACAGGAAGATGAAACTGACAGGCATGTCTTATGAGAGTGTCCGGAGTTATCGTCAATAAGAGAGTGTGTGTTCGGTGGGTCGTGGCCTACACCTGCTGATATAAAGGAGATGTCTCCTAGTGACCTGTCCACCTTCCTGGGAAGGATGTACAATGGGTCGCATGTGGCCTAAGTGCTGTGTGCTTACACTCACCCTTCCTACCCTACAGATACAGATCCAAGCTTCACTACCGTATGACAGGATAAAAACATTGTTACAAAACTTTTCGAACACACTGTATGATAAAGCTTCTTAAAATCTGAAAATGATATTTAAAAAGGCTGCTTTTAGACCTAAATCTGATTTGAAGTTTTTCGAATTCACCTATTTTTGAGTATTTTATTCAAACAGATGATTTAAATTTTTATCTGTTGAATGAAATTAAAGGTTAATTCATGCAAAACTAACTAAACTGAAACAAATATAAGATTAAGATTAAAATTAAACTAAGAATAGTCAGCTGTTTATACAACATTAATTAAGTAATTAATAAACCAACCGGACATGAGCAGTATTTTCAATCATATGTCAAAACTTTCAATGGTAAGCTGTCAGCTGTTTATCTTTTTAGTTTCAAATTAATCCAAGTTTTAATTTTTGCTTGCATGAATATGTCTTAGGAGATGGTAATCTTAATATTTCTGCTTCGGAAACCTCATTGGCAATGATAGTAAAGCGGTTTACGAAAATAGAACACAATATTTTGATTCTCAATGGCACCGAATAATATCAAAACTGTTTTTCGTCCAGACGCTTTTTTTAATTCTAAACGGCGAAATGTTACATTGAGACGTACTGTATATGAAACGAAAATATCCTGCGTCATTCATACTTAATGACGTAAAACGTAGTGTTGTCCTCATTCATTCATATTAATACTTACTTTATTTTAGGACAGACTCACTCCACTCCAATAGAAAGCAAATAAAGTATCGGGTATTCGCAGTTTATAAGTCCTGTAAATTGGGCTGGATTCTACTCGTACATGTACAGACCAGGATACAAGCAGTGGGATGGAATAATTGCCTATAAGACTGGCTAACAATAGTTCACTACCACGTACAGTTTCTTTGTTATTTTATTTTATTTATTGTAAAAAAAAACATTTCCTGATGAGATTTGAAATTTTAGGAGATAAGATAAAATTTTTTTGCAAAGTGTCTATACAGTGTGGTTTATTTTGGCTGGACACGCAATTAAAAAGCCTAACTATGTCCAATGTTCAGCTTTATCCAGACGCCTGGCAACGCTAATGGTAGGTATATACGATACTAAATTTGGGGTGGTTTTGGAGGGGGGAACAATAGCAATGAGGAATATTCCCCGAATATATAAATTTCAGTGACAAAGAGGGTTTGATACCCGGGGAATTTTAAAAACAAATTTTGAGTATACATAGTTTCTTTGGTTTTACGGGCAGGATTTCCAAAGCGAGGGGGGCGTATTTGTTATGTGGGCCATATACGTTTCTCGTTACTGGTGTTTAAAATCTATTGAATGTAGAATCACTCCTCCTCTGGTTAGAGGGAGGAGACGAGTATATTTTGTTGGAAAGTCGAGCTTGGAAATATGCGACAATTTCACAGGCTTAAAATATCTACAACAGAATGGTTGTTGTTATTGATAAGATTTGTCGAATTGTTTGACATTTAAATGGAAAAAATTGCCCATTATATTTCAGGAAATGTTATTTTTAGAAAAGTTTCTGATTTAAGTGAACGATTCAGCGAATACTTTTTATATTCAATGGAAATTTAGATTAATAATTAAATAATTTTTAATGCCTATTATGAAATTTTGACGGGCAGTTTTAAACACTTTGGCATTAAAAAAATCATACTGAAGGTTATAAATAATGAGTAATTGATTTAAACGTAAGGTACTTTCAAAATCCAGAAACGATACAAGACTGAGAATTTTAAAATTTGAATATATGAAGATTTCTCAAATTATATATGTGCAAGGAAACATTATTTAAATTGACCACTTTTTGTAACCTTGATAATGACATCAAACGCATCAATAAAACATACTATTATTTTGAAATATTTATTCATCGTCTTTCAGTAAAAATAAATGCCAAGAAACAGAGTTTCGATTGTAGCAAGGCAAGCACATAAAAAACGAATATTATACGAGGCTAGTTTGATTAGCATTTGTATATAGAAAACTGTATGCCCTGAAATAATTGTTAAAAATAAGTAAGTAAGTTGTAAGAAAAATTAAGCTGCCAAAATTGTTTTAAGAACAAAACTACAACTAATAGTATATTATACACCAAAGTGGTGAAGACTTTATTGACCGAGCACCAAGATTATTTCGCGAAGGGTTTTGCCCCGAGCAGAATAAAGTGCGAGGTTTATAAATGTCTTCAACACCATGGTGTATATATACAATTTTTTCCACTACTAGCCACTACGCACCACGAGAAGCGTTTACTCCGTCGTCTGACTGACAAGTACACTGACATTTTTATTCAAATAATTTTAGCTTGATAGGTAATTTCAAGCAGCAAATATGTTAAAGACCGTCTCCTGGGTATACAAAATTATGTTGTACACGTTTTTGTTGAACTACTATCTCTGAATTCTCAAAATATTTGAATTTGTCCATTATTGACCTGGGCTAATAGAAAATTATTAACCTCTAATAGAGAAATTCAACTTCTCAGTTGGCTAGAAGAAGCAATAATTCTCAACTTCACAGCTAGTAGTGGAAACAAAATAATAATTAAGGGAATATTTTGTAAAAAGCGCAAAAATATTTTGTAAATTCTGTAAATTGTGTCCTTCAGTGGAAAAATATGAGCTCAAAATCAATTTTTCGCCTACCTTATCAAAAAACAAATCATATGAACACGAAAAATAGGGCGCAAAAGTATTGTATAAATTTTTCATCATCTGTCACTTTAAGGTACATTTACATTCAATTACGCGCGTGCTTAAGTTTGAAATTTGCTCGCTTGACATATGACGTCTCCATGTATCCATTTACATTGAAAATTTTACTTTTGCTTAAGCTTGAGCGGGCTAAATTCTTCTGCTGACAAATGCAAGCAGAAAGACAATTTCATTTAAAATTTTAGGGTTATGTTACGTTTGTTAAAAAAATTTTACGATCATTTTTGTCTCATTAAATTTCTTTGAAGAGGAAAAGTTTCATGACCAATAAAAAATGTTGGCACTTCATCTGCAGTATATGGGGAAGAAGTTTACTTGTTGGTATATGTGCCTGCTGAAAGGTTTTTCCCAAATGTGGAATTTTTCAATATCAACTCTGTGCTCCATAAGACCCAATATCAATAAAGATAAAATTGTATTTTGCATCACATATTTCTAATAGTATGCTAAGTATTGCTAAATGAATGTCTCGTACCCAAAACCTTCTTTTTTGCGAATTTTCTCACACAATTTTTTGGCAGTTTTTTATGTAAAGTTACGATAGATGCTATAGAGAGCAAAACTTTTAATCTAGTACTCGTCCATTATTTTTATTTTTATAGGTATCCAACTCACGATAAACTACGACAAGACAAATAACATAACCAAAAAATTTATAACCAATGTAAATGATCATTATGTGAAATGTCAATTAAGCAAGAGATTAAGCACGCGCGTAATTGAATGTAAATGTACCTTTACTTTGACGTTTTCGTGAATTTGTTGTCGAAGCTGGGGTCCGTAATTTACCATGGCCAAAAATATTATTTCAGTGTTTGTTTATGGATACCCTTGAATAAAATGTTTTAATTACTTCGTTAGGTATGAACAGATTACATTGGTTTTTTAAGTCGTATAGCGACATCTACATGGATTTCAACATACAGATCACAAATCTGAGTGTTTTAAAAATTTGTTATTCATAGTAATGTTAATTTAAACTCCCACAGTTTAGTACACTATAAATAAATCATTTAAGTGTACCAACTCCTTATCCACTCCAACACGAAACTGTATTATTTTCACTATTAGTTCCTTTGTAAAAATGCATTGACGAGTCACTTCCGGCATGAGCATATCGGTTGGCCTTTAAAGGCCGTTAGTTTGGTTTCATTGAAAACAGGTAGCGAGTAGAATAGTATGACTCAATATGTTCGTTAGGTGTTTCTCTTGCTTCTTAGAAAAATTTGGCATGTAGTTCAATGGAAAAATAATATTAATGTTTTCTCAATGGACGTTTTATTTGCCAAGAAGGATGTTATTCATTTAAAGAAGACGTGATTAATTGTCCCACGTATTAATAATAATCGGTAATCTTGAAGAGAAACAATTTATTGGTTTACGTGAAATATGGACAGGTAGTGCTTTATTTTAGTCACATACAATATCTAAAATTACTTTTGTGGTTTTATACAGAATCGGACTAAAGATAAGGAACGTTTCATAATATTTCGCGGTTTTAGATTTAATTTATTTTTAGTCCTGCATGTGTATTAGTAAACAATTGAAGCAAACACATTTCAATGGGTATTTGATACTCCACATGAAGCCTTAATACGACGCTTGAGTATGTACATGTACCTACAGTTGCCCATGACACCCTGTATACTGTTTGTTTCTTGTCATTAAACTGTTAACTATTGATTTGTTTCGTTTTAAAGTTTGTTTATAACTATAAAAAAGCAAAAGCCCTAGTATATATGAATCTATATTGGGGTGACATTCACTGAGACATAAAAGATCTATTTTGCCCCCTTACTTCTACTTAGTTTCTGAGGAGAGTCTCAGAAACTAGTAGCTCCTTTAGTCCTATTTCCCGGAGGAATTTTAGGATGTCTGCAGGTCTGCAGGTTTCAATTTAGGTTAATGTTCCTATTCTATCCAGTAATCTCCCAGGTGCTGTGCTCTAGGATTCTGAAGTGCTGTGCAGTTGGAAAGTATGTGGTTGGAGGTTTCTTCTTCCCTGCCACAAAATCTGCATTCTTCTTACTCCACTATTTTGAGCTTTTTCAGGTGCCCATTCAGGCGACAATGTCCCGTTAGGATCCCTGTTAAAACTCTTAGCGCAGAAGAGTCTTTGATTGTATAAGCCCTACTAGATCTTTCCAATGGTCAGATCTTCTCTTTTTCTCGGCTTTACCTATTTCTTCCAATATTACATTGGGGCTGATTCCGCAAAAGGGTTCAGGCCCCCAGAAATGTATTTCAGTCCCCCTTTTTGCTATAGTTCATCTGCTATTTAATTTCCTTCTATTCCGGTGTGTCCTGGAATCCATAGTAAGGTGACTATATTGTTTTCGCCTAGTTCATTGAGTTTGTCTAGGCATTCTCACACCATTTTGGAACTGATTACACAAGAGCTCAGTGCTTTAATGGCTGCTTGACTATCCGACATTATGATAATCCTTTGTCTTCTGTATTCTTTATAAATATTGAACTGGGCGCAGTTTCTTATGGCGTGGATTTCCACTTGAAAGATACTAGGGGTGGTTCCCAAGCTTTCAGAGTGCTTGGTTCCTGCCAAGTGCACTCCTATCCCAGTTCCTTCTATTTTCTAGCCGTCTGTGTACCATGAATGACATACCTTTCTGGTAATGGTATTTTGATACCATTCCATCTTGTTGCTCAATTCCGTAACGAATTTCTTTGTATATTAATACATTTTTAAAATCTACGTAAAATTTTAGTATACTTTTGTCTGAAAACTTTTTTCGAAAAATGCATATTTTTTGAGTTTTCATTTTTTTGTAAAACATTTGACGGTTGCAGACCCTTACAAATTATTTTTTTACGAGGATACCCTTGAAGATATGAAAATGGTTTCTGTTCGGTTGCTTTAAGCAAGGTCAGACGTATTTGAATCTATGCTGAAAATTTTTTCATTTTATACAGGGTGTGTATAAAAAGTGTTCAAAGTTTAACTTCATAAATATCAAATTTATATATTTTTTTAAATAGAACCACCCGGTTTTTTTTCATTTTAATGCATTCAGGGGTAAAAAATAAGGCAAATTCATGTATACTTTTTTATACCTAAACCTTACCGTTATCCAGATATTGAATGTTTTCTGTAAATTTTGAGAGATGTAGGCGTGGTCTAAATTTTATTTTGTCCCGTTGATACAAGCATTAAGAAATAAAAAAGATTATGTAAATTTGCTTTTAATACATGGTAAATGTGGCAAAGTTGTTACAAGAACATATGTGCTTTATTTGCAGTAAGATATCCTGCATCTCTAAAAATTTACAGAAAACATTTAATATCTGGATAACGGTAAGGTTTAGGTATAGGAAAGTATACATGAATTTGCCGTATTTTTTACCCCTAAATGCATTAAAATAGAAAAAACCGGGTGGTTCTATATAAAAAACCAAGAAATTTGATATTTATGAAGTTAAACTTTTAACACTTTCTATACACACTCTGTATAAAATGAAAAATTTTTCAACATAGATTCAAATAGGTCTGACCTTGCTAAAAGCAACCGAACAGAAACCATTTTCATATCTTTAAGGGTATCTTCGTAAAAAAATAATTTGTAAGGGTCTGCAACCGTCAAATTTTTTACAAAAAAAATAATAACTCAAAAAATACGCATTTTTCGAAAAAAGTTTTCAGACAAAAGTATACTAAAATTTTACGTATCTATTAAAAATGTATTAATATACAGGGTGTTCCATTTAAAATGACAAAGTTATAGTCGACTTCCGGTAGAACCGAAAGTCTGCCATCTTAGAAAATATTTTAGTTAAAAAGATCGCATCCAAAAACCGAAACGTAGAAATTTTCATGATTTTACTATAAGTATTTTGCCATATACAGATAGTTTTAACTCGTCATGGGACACCCTGTATATTATCACATTTATAGATGATATAGAGATAACAAAAAAAAGATAATATTATTATACACGGTTTTATTTGTTTAATCTATTCACGTATTGATAATAATTCATTTAGACTAATCATTGTAAACATGCTTCTGAATTTATTTCATTCGTACAATAATAATTATAAAAACTATGGACATTCGCGATATTTCTATTACTCGAGATATATTCCGATAGGATAATTCTCAACCTTGAAAATCCAGTAAAGAATAGAATAAAAAGAACGTGTCGCGGGACACACAGTAAGAACATTAGTTCCTTTTAAGCAATAATCAAATTTTTTGAATCAATAAATAAATACACATATTAATATAAGAATTTATTTTACTCTGGATGAAACTTCATTTAACAAAAATATACAGTAGTATTAATAATAAAAATCTCATTAAGTTGATTGGCACAAAGTACATATTAAGTATTCTATTAACTATAATTAATAATACAATGTATGCTGACAATCAACATTTTGCGCCGAGAGACTAGCTCTGAGACTGAGGAGAGAGCGCGAGAGCCCACGCGCTCAAGGCACATAACGTAACAACGTAACGTAACGGTCACATCTTTTGCGTCGCGACTTCCTTGCTCCAAGTAACGTAACGGTAACATAAAGAGCTAAAGTTCTAAAATATTTTTATTTCGTTGAAAAAGGACTAGAGCTTTGACCAGCAGGCTGTGTTGTTCTCTATTTCCTTTTACAGATTAAAAATTGTTTATTTAGATATTGTTATATTTTTATTTTTTCACTTAAATTCTGTAATGAACAGTTTATTATTATTAATAATTAATAATGTCAACCCAATTGATTGATTGTCAAATGAAGACGATTTTCATATGTTCCTTTTTTTTTAATATTTTTAAATATTTATTAAAAATTGCAATTTATTTTAGAACTGATAAGAATAAAGTGTTTTTAATTGTTCAGTTAATCTGATTTCATAAGTGTCATAGGTAGACTAATAAATATATATATTTTTTTTAAAGCATGTTACATAAAACTAGTGGCTTTGTAGCACTTCTTGTTATATAGTAGAATGTACCTGGTACGATAACTATCTGATAACTTTCTAAAATAATAAATAATCCAATTTCTCGTTCTTGATTTGGTATATAGCATTAATAGACGTGTTGCTGATGAAATTTTTTTTAATATGTTTCCAAAAATTTATTGCAATATATACTTTACTTATATCAATCAAAATATTGTGTTTATCGGTTTGTGAATTAAAATCATTTAGATATTTAGAAAGATAATCTTATTTAACAACCCGAAGGACTCCGATAGGTGTAGATACACCTGTTTCGTAAAAAAAATATAAATAAAAACTTAATTTTATAATGTTAGACATGTTATTACAACCCCAATAACATTATGGTTAGAATCAGAATCAAGATTTACAGTATAATTATTTAGAAGTGGAATAGATAAAATTACAATCATAATAATTGAAATTTCAAAAATGAAATTCTAAAATTTCATTATATAACAATAGTAGGTACAAAATCTATAATCAGACGCAAATTAAGAATAACAACGGGCAATTAAAGCAGAAAAACAGCAGTATAAATCATGTAAATATTATTGTGTGGTTATGGAAACTCCGTTTTTTCAAACGACACAATAATTACGATTATCAACAATATAAGTTATAGAATAAATATACAGAGTCATGTTCCGCTTCATCCCTACGTTTTCAAATAAAAAGGAAGGGAGTCGAGTAGTAACTCGTTTGACGGGTCTCTATTCTCAGAAAAGAAATACAGTTAAAATAAATAAGAACAGGTACATCATAGACCCTGTTCTGTACCTGCTGAACCTAAAGAGGGCTTTAAATAACTTGCTTGAGAATTTACATCGATAAAACGAAAAAAAAAACAACCTTTTAATAAGAAAATTGCAGGTCCAAGTCTGCGTGATCAACAATATCAAAAAAAATCCAATAATAGATTGGTTCACAAGTGCCATTTTATTTCGAACCTAGCACTGATCACATTTGCAAAAATTATTCTTCAATATAACCATAATTATATAGTGTGGAAACCACTTATGGAATAAAATTCTTTATGTCATTATTTTGGAAAATTATAAAAAATGCCGAGACACGTCAACTTTTGAATTGAGTTGTGCGTTATGTAAACATAAATTTAAATGTACAGGGTGATTCACGCAAGTATGCCATAGTTGGTGTTGTTTTTTTTAATGAAACACCCTGTATACTTGCATATTTTTGAAATCCTCTCAATGAACCGATTCCAACAAACTAAATAATGTATGGTCAATTATGAATTATACAGGGTGAAATTTTAAAATTAATAATTTATTACACTTGGAATATTGGTACTTTTTTAAATTAGCTAAATTTGGATTTATCAAAAATCTCAACTAACTAATTATTAGACGTATTTTTATATTGAACAAAACCTGCTACGCCCATGAATTTTATCATAAATACCTAAAAAATGCCTAAAAACGCCAATAATTAGACAAAATCGGTAAATAATGTGCATTGTTTTAAATCGATAAATAATGTGGATTGTTTTCTATTCTGTCAGTTGTTGATGTGTTGACAGTTTATACTGAAAAAGTAAAATCTTTGTCGAACACTCTTTCTTTGTCAACATAACAATGTAATATTTAACTGAGACTCACAGAATTGAGATTTTAATGATGATCGGGTACGGGGATAACTGCAGAAATCAAGTTGAACTGGAAAATTATTTAATCACAGGTATCCCGAATTGCCTAATATTTCACAAAGTACTGTGTCTAAAATTCATGCACAATTCAGAGAACTTGGACATGTCAAACCATTGAAAAGAAAACCACACTTCGTTGAAGAAGATGTGAAAGTGAATATTTTGTTAAGTGTCGAAGAGAATCCAACTTCAAGTACACGTCAAATTGACCGTGAAAATAATGTTAGTCATACAACTGTTCTAAGATGTCTTCATAAAGAAAAACTTCATCCCTACAAATTAACTTTTGTGCAGGAGTTAACAGAAGACGATCCAGATCGTAGATGGATTTCTGAACAGAAATAAGAGAGCTCTTGGTACCATTCTTTTTTCTGACGAATCAACATTCACATTGAATGGAGAGGTAAACCGACAGAACTGTAGATATTGGTCAGCAGAGAATCCTAATTGGATGCGTGAGACACATCCTGTGTACCCTCAAAAGGTCCGATATTTAAAGATGGAAATTTGACAGCTGAAAAATATTTAAATATGCCTAGAAAGACTGAAAGACTGAAAGACCTCGGTCGATGGCCTGTTGATGCTTTAGTGTCAATAAAGTATACTTCTCTCTCTCTCTGAAGTTATTCCTGCGTTGGCAAATTTATATCCCAACGCAATAGTTCCTAGCTTACCGAATGAAAATGTTTGGTTCCAGCAAGACGGGGCAACACCCCATTATGCTTTAATGGTAAGAACTTATTTAGATGAAATTTTCCCCAATAAATGGATTGGACGAAGAGGTACTATTGAGTGGCCAGCCAGATCGCCAGACCTTACGCCGTTAGATTTTTTTCTGTGTGGTTATCTCAAGAACAAAGTATATGCAACACAACCAACTAGCATTGTAGACATCAAAGACAGGATAACTACAGAAATACGGAATATTTCACCTCAAACTTTAAACAAAGTTAAGGAGGAGTTCTATAGGAACTAGACTGGTTAAAAACTGCAAAGAGTCCCTTAATAAGCTGGCAAGAGACAACACAGTGTCTCTAGTATGGGTGCCGGGACATGAAGGGACTGCTGGTAATGAATTGGCGGACCAGCTAGCTAAACAAGGCTCTAAAGGAGACTTTATAGGTCCGGAACCGTTCTGTGGAATCACAAAGGATTACATAAGAGGGGAAATCCGGAACTGGCTAGACAAAGAACACCAAATTAAATGGAGGTTGACAGAAGGTCATCTTCACACAAAAAGTCTACTGAAAAAGGTAAACAAAGAACTCTCAACCAGTTTATTGAAACTGAGCAAGAGACACTTGAAGACAGTAACCGACCTGGTTACTGGACATTGCACTCTAAGGAAACATTTGTACAGAATGGGAATAGTCAGTGAACCTTTCTGTAGGAAGTGCGAACTAAGGGATGAAACACCTATTCATATATTCTGCTCATGTAAGAACTTAGAAGGACTCAGACAGAAGCATTTTGGAAAGGAAACTATACAACCATCAGAACTACTTAAAATCCCCCCAAATAAGCTAGTGGCCTATATAGAGGACACGAAACTTTTGGAGTGGAAGTAGATAACATTGGGAATGGTACAATGACTTAGGTCAAGTGCCCGGGCTGTTGAGCACAACCCAAACGTTTGAATGAATGAATGAATGAGTTCTATAGGAGACTGTGCTATTGTCAACAACTAGGTGGAGAACATTTTGAGCATTTATTTTAACGTATTAAAATCAAATAAATCAGGTATTTTATGTATGTGTTTAATAACTGTAAAAATAAAAATTTCACCCTGTATTTAGTTTATTGGAATCGGCTCATTAAGATTTCAAAAATATGCAAATATACAGTGTGTTTCATTAAAAAAAACACCGACTATGGCATACTTGCGTGAATCACCATGTACATTTACAGTTATGTTTATATAACGCACAACTCAATTCAAAAGTTGACGTGTCTCGGCATTTTTTATAATTTTTTGAAATAATGACAAAGAATTTTATTCCAAAAGTGGTTTCCACACTGTATAATACATAGATATTAACTGTTAAATTATGTCTAATTACGATATAAATACCTTAATATCTTTTTATCAGAAGCATAGGTAAAATAATTATAGTTTTCATTAACTACCGTCATAGTAAATCGCGCCTATTATCTTAGTTTGTAGATATATTTTGTAAATTTAATTTTGGCTCAAACTGTAGGCTTTTTATACTTACATCAAAATGATCTTCATACATATAGAAACCATTGAATATTATCTAGGCTCGCATTTATCCTGCCTAATCCATAATTGTCTCTGTTTTAGATCATTTTTGAAGACTTGTATAAAACAGTTCTCCGGAGGAGGAGTATTAAATTTAAAAATTGTGAAAAAGTCTTCGGTGGATGATCTATTAGATATGTTGAATAGATGAGGCTTAGATCCATACTAAAAGATGAAATAAAACAATTAAATTTGTTGAAATCTTCATTATATTTGAACCTATGTTCAACTTAAAGTTGTGACGCGTTTCGCTAACACAGTAGATTTCTCCAACGGATGGAGGTGTTAGCGAAACGCGTCACAACTTTAAGTTGAACATAATTTCAAATACAATGTAGATTTAAACAAATTAGTTGTTTTATTTCATCGTTTATTAGATATGTCTCGATTATAAAAAAATGTGCAAGATGTCTATTCTAAATAGGTTCTATTCATTTAATTTGTCATTTTTATTCTTCAAGAACGAAATAAACATAATGAAAATTTCTATCTACAACGGTAAAAAATTGCTAATGAGTAAAACAACACTCTAAGTGTGTAACATACAGGATCTTCGGTAAAACATCTAGAGAGGCCATTAAGAACAGTGAAAGCTTGAAACATGTCCGTATAAAAATTTCTTGGTGCACGTTAAATGCTGTTGGTGATGAATTTCAATATTATCTATACTCAAAATGTACAACTTTTTGTAAAAAAGAATAAAAATAGTATAGTTTGATTATCTTTCATAACATTATTATTAGGTGTTGCTAATTTTTTGCTTTATCGAAAAATACCAAAATATGTCAAACTCACCCTCGTCACTGCTTGAAGTACTAAGTTACGGTAGCCAACTGCGATATCTGGAGAGCGTGACGAGAAAGCGTCACGAACCAGGCATATCTTGTTGCGAATTTGTTGCTTTAGGATGGTATGATCAAAGATCTCCAAAAAATCAAAGCAAATGGCTTTGACTGACATCGAAAGTTCCGGGATGTTCCAAATTCGACCTTTTTGAAGCAAAAAAATGTGCCGGCGGGTTCGTGACGCTAACTTGTCACGCTCTCCAGATTCGTTGGCTACCGTAACTTAATACTGCAAGTGACACCAGTGACACCTACGGCCTAACGACTTCAACAATTGCGGAACTAGCCAAACGTTACACCCATGCTCAATCCCTCAAGAGATGAGATGGAATCAAAGCATGCAGTCTTGCCAGTATCACCCTGGGCGACCCTGGGAAGCTGGCGCCGAAGAAATATTTGGCGATGACCAGGAAAAACCTACGTTTAACAGTAGGATTTCTGACTGGTCACTGTCAACTAAGGAAACACCTCCATAATATGGATGGGGCTAGTGGACATACACCTCTATGCAGGATGTGTGAACAGGAAGATGAAACTGTCAGGCATGTCTTATGCGACTGTCCGGAGTTATCGTCAATAAGGGAGTGTGTGTTCGGTGAGTCTTGGCCTACATAAAGGCCGATATAAAGAAGATGTCTCCTAGTGACCTGTCCACCTTCCTGGGAAGGACAGGATGGACAATTCCTCGGGAGGATGTACACCCTCCCTACTGCAAGTAGTCGCGATGGTGAGTTTTGGACTTTTTCTATAAAGCCACATTAAAGCAACAAAATATGCCGCCTGTAATTACCAATTGAGCAACAGTATCAATATAATAAATTCGAGTAGTTAATCAACATTACCTTGTAAGTCTCACGAACGTTTGCGAATACAATAATAATTCATCTCTTTGATTTAATCAAGGTATGGCACATTCAACGAATCGGAGATTTAATTAACTATGGCATTTAAATAACGTTTTCGATAGTCGAACTGTTGTTAAATAATCCGGATTAATAGTAAAGGTACGTTCAATAAGTGAATAACAGTTTATGCTCATTGTGGTTACTATATTACTAATTTCCGTAACCAATCGTGACCTTAAAAAAAGTCACAAGCAAATTGCAATGTATGTATACAAAGAGTTTATTTACTGGTAATTGGTCGCTTACTGATGCTAAATTATTGTTAAAACCATATGTTCACATTATATTTTTAACTGCTAGCAATATTAACAAAACAATTTTTCAGCCTGGTCCACACTATGCAACAAAACATGTTTTATAGCAAAATTTTATAACTTATTAGAAAGAAGGAAATAACACAATGTTGTACATTTTTATTATTATACAGGGTGTCTCGTAGAGGAACGGTAGCTCGTTAAAACAAAAGATAGAAATATGAATTAAAATTTTTAATTTTTAAGAAGTTCGTAAACTATTGTTGTTGCATATTCTTGAAACACCCTTTATTTCTAGCTATAGACTTTTGTCTGAACTACCAAGTTTTCTATATTTAAATAAAACGTAATTTTTATTGAACTTGCTACAACACTCAATATTTTCAACTTTTTGAAATTAAAAATTTATACAGGGTATGCCAAGATTTTTTTACAGGCAGTAACTCGGGAATTAACGAATAGGTTTATTTGAAAATTAGGTAATATTTTTGGAACCTACAGTAATTTCCTCCGAGGTATACAGGGTATCATCATAGAAGCAGGGACGTCATCGCAATGAGAAAAATTCTGTGGAAGTGGGGATCAAACTTAGCTCAAATGAAAGAGCTTTTTATTTCAAATTCAACAGTGTATCACAGAGAAGGTACTCAAGTGGATAATTATACCAAATTTTCAATTTATTGTTTATTTGCAACAAGCTTGTACTAACCTTACGCAAGAGATGATACATACGGCATGTACACGTGAAGTACCGGGTGATGGCCAACTAAGCACAGCACAGGATTATAGCAGAGGTTCGGGAAAAAAAAAATTTTTATTACAAAAGTGGCCTCAAGAAAGGCCTGGAAATTATTTTCAGAGTTGTAGGTCCACCCCTAGAGGGCGTATTTGAGAGTTGAAATTTAAAATGCAAAATTTTTCAAAAATTTACTCAATCAAGGAGCATTTTAAAATATTATAATCAGATTCCTCGACAAATTTTGCATATTTTTAATAGGACAAGTTTAAGTCTATCTCTTCAAATAAGGGGTGGGGGAGAGTGGGAACCTTGTTACGAAAAAACGCCTGTAATTCGGGTTCTGCTTGACAGATTTTAATAAACTTGATGTTGTTTGGAAGAGGTTTTGTTGAACAATCGAAAATTTGTAAATATGAAGCAATCTGATTAATAACATAAATGCTAGAGGGCGCTGTATTATTTTTTTTAAATAATGTGTTTTCTCGGAACAATTTTAAATGGAAGCATACAAATTGAAGTAGATCTTCAAACAGTAGACTGAATTAGTAATAAAACACTGCAAACCGCAAGGCGATATCTTATTCCTATCCTGAGATATCGTAAGAAACAGGTAAACGGTGGGATTTGATCTTCCAACGTCTAGAAGGCTGGTGAAGTAAGTTGTGCTACATTTTTTCAATTATATAAAAATGTTATATTTGTTTTCAAGCGATGTGTTATTAAATCATAAGCATCAAATATCAATAAAAACCGATATTTGGAAACTCATTTATTTGGCCACCGAGGTCTCCAGACCTAACTTGTTTAGATTTTTATTTGTGGGGGCGAGTGAAAGATCTCGTTTATGCCGAAAGACCCGCAACAAGAGCTGACATGGTTGAAAGGATACGACAGGCAATACGAAGTATTTCAAGGGCAGAACTTGAAGCTGCTGTTTTCTCTACCCGTCAGCGATTGATTTCATGCATTGAAAATGAAGGACGACATTTCGAACATCTAGGGCGGCAGTAATTACGTACCTAGTTATTTATTAAAGGTTTCAATTGTTCGATTTATCACATTATTTTAAATTTGTTCTCATTGTTAGTAGCGACAACATTACATTCAGGTAATCTAGTGGCAACCATAACATTAGTATGATAACAGCTTAAATTACTGCAGACCCATGTAAGATCTTTCCATTCAGGATAAATTTAATAACTTCTGTTAACGCGAACCAGCCTTGTAGACGTTGGAAGTACAATTCCCGCCATTTACCTGTTTCTTACGATATTTCTGGATAGAAAAGAGATATCGCCTTGCGGTTTGCAGTATTTTATTACTAATTCAGTCTACTTTTCAGAGATCTACTTCAATTTGTATGCTTCCATTTAAAATTGTTACGAGAAAACACAATATTTAAAAAAAATAAAACAGCGCCCTCTAGCATTTATGTTATTAATCAGATTGCTTCATATTTACAAATTTTCGATTGTTCAACAAAAGCTCTTTCAAACAACATCAAGTTTATTAAAATCGGTCAAGCAGAACCCGAATTACAGACGTTTTTTTTCGTAACAAGACTCCCACTCTCCCCCACCCCTTATTTGAAGAGAGAGACTAAAACTTGTCCTATTAAAAATATGCAGAATTCGTCGAGGAATCTGATTATAATATTTAATATGCTCCTTAATTGAGTAAATTTTGAAAAATTTTGCATTTTAAAATATCAACTGTCAAATACGCCCTCAAGCGGTGGACCTACAACTCTGAAAATAATTTCCAGGCGTTTCTTGAGGCCACTTTTGTAATAAATTTTTTTTCCCGGACCTGTGCTATAATCCACTCCTGAGATATGGCCGACGGCCGTTATTAGTTGGCCACCCGGTACTTAGACGGTTCGATGCTTGAGTTGTTGCAGACGGAGGCCATTCTGAACATCTTTTATAAAATCACTGTAAAGTCAAAGATACCCTGTGTACCTCGGATGCAATTACAGCAGATCCCAAAAAGATTAGTCAATTTTCAAATGAACCTCGATAATTCCCGAGTTACAGCATGTAAAAAAATCTTGATGCACCCTGTATTCATCATATTGATATCGTTTGAACAATATTTGCAATAATTAAGTCTACGTATTAGCCTACGCAACGTCTTATATATGTTTTAGTTCCTGAAAATGGACCCAGTCTATTAGCAGACGTAGTTACGAAAGTTGTTGCCTGATCAATTAAAAAAAAATTACCAGCACTCGGATTTGTTTATTGGAACGAGAATGATTAATTATGAGAATATAGGTGAAACGACAAGAGTAGTTCCTAATAGATCAGCTATAACGTAAAAGGTGGGCTTTGTGCATTAATCAGTGGTAGATCTAACAGTAATACCGTGGTCAAGTCTTAATTAATAATAATTTGCATAAGCTTATGTAAGAAGATATAGAATAAATATGTATATAAAGTTTGTCTAAAATCGATTGCAAAAGCTTGAGCACGTGTTTAAGCTTTTGCAATTGCTTTTGGCGTAAATAACCATTTGAAGTTCTATTATATTAATATTAATAAACTGTTTGTTAGAAAGTTTCAATACCTACGCCAATGTTATTATGCAATCCCACGGACGTCAATACATCACTAAATATTACTTTCTCCGTTAAGAACGCTCCCTTAAGGACATTTGGTACAAGGCTATTGCACATTGCTGGATATTTTTGTTAGATTCCCTAGTTTCCCACGGTTTATTCGTTCAGAACATCATTAAAATCATTATACAGACTCTTGAACGTGTTTATGGGTGTAGATTGAAATATTTTTGGTGTATTTAGGCATTTAAATGCATTAGAAGTTTATTTATTAGTAGCTATTGTTGGAAAATGACAACAATATTTTCAAACATTTCAACACTATGTTGGAAGTCTCTAAATAATTTCCAGGCTTTTATCAAGACCAATTTATTTATAAAAATGTTTGTTTCGAAGCTGACATACAGGCGATATTGGGACACCCGGTACAAATAGGATCGTATACACTTTGTCCACTTAAGTTCGCACCATATGGGAAACTTTTTTATTATCAATTTTAAGAAAAAACTTATTCTTCATGTTCTAAAATCTGAAGTACAATTATCAGATATCAATTTTTTTTAGTATTATACGGGGTTTCTCAAAAAATATGAACTTTACTCAACAATAAAGTACCTTTAAATTTGTCAATATCGAAAAATGTTATAAATAAAAGTTGATTAGAATTAAAAACTACGTTCAAAGATACGATTTTATCTATTTACATAAAAAATGGATTATTTTTTTAAATGTATTTCTAGATACAATAACAATGCAAATTTTACTGTAGTTACGTGTAATATAGCTCTGACAAACTAATGAATGTTTGATAGCTCCAAATGTTTGACAGTAACTGTCAGAACGCGCTAGAATTTTACGCAAATATGGTGGCGTTATTAAGAAAATAGAAACAATATTGAGCAAGTACAAAACCTATTTTTCCAATTTAAATGATGCAATTGCATATTTGAACATAGTTTTCATTTCTGATCAACTTTTTTCAATACTATTTTTCGATATTGTAAAATTTAAAGGTACTTTATTCTTGAATGAATGTTGATTCGTCAGAAAAAAGAATGGTACTAAGAGCTCTCTCATTTCTGTTCAGCTTATTCATCAATCTTTCGCAGAAATCCATTCTACGATCTGGATCGTCTCCTGCACAAAAGTTAATTTGTAGGGATGAAGTTTTTCTTTATGAAGACATCTTAGAACAGTTGTATGACTAACATTATTTTCACTGGCAATTTGACGTGTACTTGAAGTTGGATTCTCTTCGACACAACAAAATATCCACTTTCACATCATTTTCAACGAAGTGTGGTTTTCTTTTCAATGGTTTGACATGTCCAAGTTCTCTGAATTGTGCATGAATTTCAGACACAGTACTTTGCGAAATATTAGGCAATTCAGGATACCTGTGATTAAATAAGTTTGCCACTTCAACTTGACTTCAGCAGTTATCCCCGTACCCGATCATCATTAAAATCTCAATTCGGTTAGTCTCAGTTAAATATTTCATTGTTTTGTCGACAAGGAAAGAGTGTTTGACAAAGATTTTACTTTTTCAGTATAAACTGTCAACACATCAACAACTGACAGAATAGAAAACAATTCACATTATTTACCGATTTAAAACAATCCACATTATTTACCGATTTTGTCTAATTATTGGCGTTTTTAGGCAATTTTTAGGTATTTATGATAAAATTCATGGGCGTAGCAGGTTTTTTGTTTAATATACAAATACGTCTAATAATTAGTTAGTTTAGATTTTTGATAAATCCATATTTAGCTAATTTAAAAAAAGTACCAATATTTCAAGTGTAATAAATTATTAATTTTAAAATTTCAACATGTATAATTGACCATACATTATTTAGTTTGTTGGAATCGGTTCATTCAGAGGATTTCAAAAATATGCAAATATACAGGGTGTTTCATTAAACAAACAACACCAACTATGGCATACTTGCGTGAATCACCCTGTACATTTAAATTTATGTTTACATAACGCACAACTCAATTCAAAAGTTGACGTGACTCGGCATTTTTTATAATATTCTAAAATAATGACATAAAGAATTTTATTCTATAAGTGGTTTCCACACTGTATATCAATGTTCATAGTTGCTGCAGTTTTCTTACGTGCCTTCTGGGTAATTTTATTATCAAAAAAATTTGATACACTGACATTAACGAAATTTGATAGTTGAAAGTTTGTATCACAAAAATTAGTCAATAATTCAATATTTTGAGCATGCCTTTTCTTTTTATATCTGTCACGAAATGTGATATATTCGACCCCAATGAAACACAAATTTGGAGAAGTAATCAACATGTACCATTTTGAAAATTGAATGACGAATCGCTCACAACGATATTTTTGATTTTTGAAGCACCAAGTGCATTTGCGTTTTCTTTCCAAAATATTGACTAATCCAGTTAAAAAGCTTAGTTCGGTGTGACTACCAGAACGATTAAAAATAAATTGTTTTGAACGATTATTCATTCACTCGTTAACGTTGGCTTTACGGCGAGAGTTGAACAACCAGCCTTAATATTCCACGAATCAGGTAGTTAGGAAAATACATCTGCAAGAGAAAAACAAAATGACTAATCCAAAGTTAAAATTGCCGAGAAAATACCTACATGAGGCCAAATTCGCTTTTCTAAAAGACAAATTTAGAACAAGGTAATGATCCTGATGAGATAAGTGTGTATGTGTACATGCTAACTGCAGATAATGATGTCTAAGTTTTTAAAACGCAAATATTATATCACCGAAACTAAAAATACCGTTTATACGAGGGGTAATGGATTTATTACAAACTATTGTGACAAAGTTGTACCTAAATATGACGGATGGAACTAAATTCGACGAGAGCTTATTTACCCGACTCGTCACCAACGTTGTCAAATTTAGTAGTAACATAACAATAATGAAGTAAATATGTAAATATCAGAAAATAAGAAATAGAAAACAAAAAAAAACAAGAAAACCCAGTCCCAAACCCGGTTGATCAAAGTGTAACTATGTATAAAAATATCAGAAAATAAGAAAAAGAAAACTGAAAAAAAAAAAGAAAACCCATGCCCAAACCCGGTTGATCAAAGTGTAACTATGTATAAAAATATCAGAAAATAAGGAATAGAAAACTAAAAAAAACAACAAAACCCAGGTCCAAACCGGGTTTCAAACCTAGGACCTCTAGGTTGATAGCTCAGTATCCTACCAACCGGGCTAATCTGCTCACATTCAGTCACATCGTTATACACGAAGGTGGTGAAGATTATTATTATTGACCGAGCACCAAAATTAAGATTAAGAATGGAGTGCGAGGCTTATAAATGTCTTCACCACCATAGTGTATATACAATTTTTTCCACTACTAGCCAAATTTAAGACAAACATTAAAAATAATTCACAAACGCACCACGAGAAGGGTTTACTCTGTCGTCTGACTGACAAGTACACTGTCAGTTTTCGATATATTACGAACGTACTCGTTATGTCATCAGTCATTTTTGGTTGAGAGCGAATTTTAAACTAATGACATTTTTATTCAAATAATTTTATCTTGATAGGTAATTTCAAGCAGCAAATATGTTAAAGACAATCTCCTGGGTATACAAAATTGGGTTGCACAAGTTTTTGTTGAGCTATAGTCTGTTTCTTATTGTCTGACAGCACGCGAAAAGGTCACAGATGCTA
>CAJUYI010000071.1:244856-271044 GCA_910591695.1 Galerucella pusilla
ACTTAAATGAATGATTTATTACTCCTTGTCCTTTCTATATAGACTAGAGGCTCATCCAAACTTTAGTTTGTGACATGCACGTGGTTGTTATCAGTGGTTGCCTTAAAAGCATCTTCAGATGCGTTGGTCAACAGTAACTAAATTCCAAATTTTCATTGTTTTCTAATGTTTAAATCTTTTGAAATACTAATTAATGATATGCCTCGTAGCTGAAGAAGCATAAAAGGAAATATTTGGCAGGAATGTATTCAAAAATTAATCGACTGGACTGATATAATTATAATATCGGTGTGTGTTGAGACATTTTTTTTAATTTTTATCAAGTACAGTAGGAAGATTTTATGAAAATTTTATTACAACAAAAATTTTAAATAGAGCGTAAACAATTAGTGTTTAAAGTGATAATCTATATAATTTATTAATTTATCTACTGCTCTAGTGAATTACTTAATTAAATTAAAGTTCGTCTGGGAGTGTAATGAAGCATGGAGCCACGCTTTTATTAACAAATTTACTTTCCAAAAAAATCTAATTAAGAAGATAATTCGTATGCCAATTTGAATTTAACAGAAACGGTTATATTCTTGGGAAACTATTTCCAACCTACAATTTTATTATATCAAATTTCATAGATGTATACAGGGTGGTCCGACAATAACGAAGAAATAAACTCCAAAATAAAATTGGCACTTTTTCTTGTGAACAAAAATATTAAAAAATAAAAAAAAACTGACTGCATATGGCTTCTCTGGGCGGCCTGCCTTATCTTGTTTTTTGCTTGACTAATTATGCATATTATACATACATAAATACAGGTCCGTATTTATACAGTGCTATTCAAAAGTTCTCTCCCCCCTCGTATCTTTTGAACGGCTACACTTACATTAATAAAATTTGGAGGGTGAAAATAAAGTGTTGTATACTTCTCTACGAATGGTAACAGGTGACGTAATAGTAATCGATGACGTCACAGTGCCACTCTGGCCAATAATTTTAAATAGGACCTTATGGCAAATGATATCTCGTTTGAAAGGCATTGACAATGGCTACATAGCCATATTAGTTTTGTTTGGGTTTAAACTAATTTTGACGGATAAATTAAAAACTTAAAAACCAAAATTATTGAAATTATTTTTTTAAATTTAATTAATCAAATATCAACTATGAATTTTTATAGCAAGTGTTCGAAATGTGACCGTCTACTTCCTGACAGTAATACATCCTATTAGTAAACTCTTGTCGTACTCGTTCGAATGTGTCAGCTGAAATTGCATTGCATTCTTCAATAATTCTTTCTTTCAAAACGCCAATGCTATCTGGTGTCGTAGTGTAAACCTTGGATTTCAAGTACCCCCGTAGAAAAAAATCTAATGGTGTCAGATCTGGTGACCGAGGTGGCCATTCTATAGGACCTCGCCGGCCGATCTATCTACCTCGATATTCTTCATCCAGGTAACGTCTTACTGCACCATAATAATGTGCTGGAGCACCATCTTGTTGAAATGTTATTTCCAGATGGCCGCATTCATCTGGATTATCTTCCAGAATTTCAAGAATTAACGGCTCAATTGCATTTTGTAACATCTCCAGATAGACATCACCGCTTAAATTTGAATTTAGGAAGACAGGACCAACTATGTGGATTCCCAAAATACCTGCCCAAACATTGAGTTTTTCTGGAAATTGGGTATGTTGTTCACGAAAGGTGTGAGGATTTGTGTCACTCCAATACCTTACATTTTGTGTATTCACATTTCCATTGAGGCAAAAAGTACTTACGTCACTAAAACAAATTGTTTTTGTGTAATGTGGGTTTTGACAAATTTTATTTGTCATACATTCACAGAATTCGAGTCTTCTATCGGGGTCGTCATCCGAAAGGTGGTGCACCATTTTTAACTTGTATGGATGAAATTTATTTTTAGCCAACACTCTCTGTACTGTACTATTACTTACTTCACAGATAGACGCAACTTTGGTTGAAGAGGAAGTAGGGTTTACTACTATTTCAGCAACTATATCAATTTTATCATCACTAAAAGTTGGTCGACCAGATCGTTTGACATCTTGAACACTACCTGTTGCTTCAAACTTGTGAAGAAGCTCCCTAAAATAAGTTCTCGAGATAGGACGATCTGGGTATCTCTCATTAAATAAACGTTCCACTTCATGGAGATTCTTTCTAGATTCACCAATTATTAAGATAGCTGCTACTTTGTCGGCTTGAGTACGTACCATTTTGCCTATGTAAACTCTTAAACGTCTCGTTAAACAATAATAAAATTAAATATTTAAGCTATTTAGAAAAACTTTGCAAAGCAACAAATACTATTAAATTAAGAACGTCAATTTTTTGACAACTAACCAGAGGCGGAATGAAAAATCTTCAATATTTAAATGTGAAAAAATAATTTTGGTATTTATTCAATTTATCCGTCAAAATTAGTTTAAACCCAAACAAAATTAATATGGCTATGTAGCCATTGTCAATGCCTTTCAAACGAGATATCACTTGCCATAAGGTCCTATTTAAAATTATTGGCCAGAGTGGCACTGTGACGTCATCGATTACTATTACGTCACCTGTTACCATTCGTAGAGAAGTTTACAACACTTTATTTCCACCCTCCAAATTTTATTAATGTAAGTGTAGCCGTTCAAAAGATACGAGGGGGGGAGGGGACTTTTGAATAGCACTGTATAGATATAGATAGAAAAACAGTTGAAGATGCAGGATAAAACGTTTAAGACAAATTTTAATAACGAAAAATTAAAAACCAATGCAAAAGTGATAAATATTTACTTGATATTTCCCAAAATATAGAAAATATAAACACAAACATTTTTGCAACTATTCACTATAGTGTACTTTTATGTGAAAAATCGGTCCTTTAACAGTTAATGGAAAAACATTAATATTTAATTCTTTTAAATCATTTACAGACAAATATTTATGTAAAAGTGTTGATGACACAATGAAATTAGTTAGTAGTACGCTTAGTGTTGGGAAATCTACGATTTATGGAGTCATTAAAGAAGAGAAATGTGGCGAGTTTCAAGCAGCTCCAGAAAAACAAAAATTTCAAATCGCTGAAAGACTATTTTAATAGAAAGAAGGGATAAAAGAAATGAGAAACCAACCAAAGAAGAAAACTTTTCTATCATTTAAACGATTTCAATCTTTTACGATAGGGTAAACTTTTTGTCGAAAAACCCTTGATAAATAAGTTTTTCATATGGTGCACACTTTGGGGATGTCACTGTATAAAAGAGACATGAAAAATAAGCGCTTTTCTTTTTTTCCAGCAGAAATCATCATTTTTAGAATTATTGTCTTATGGATTATTTCTAAATATAATTTTGACATTAATTTACCTTGAACTTCAAATAATAAGCTGTTACCAATATTTCAAAATATGCCTCTGCTACTTTTAAAAACCGTCTCATCAATATAAATTTACGAAGGAACGACAGCTAATAAATTATTGGCACTACAAAAATTATAATCCAATTATTTTTATTTGGTGCGAGTAAAAATAAATTCTAAAAATAAAACGATTATTCAAATTATTTAGTAAACTAGATATTCCTTATTTTTAGTTTAAATGTAACAGAAATTCGTATAATTTCAAATTATTAAGGAAAAAACTACCCAAATTTTAGATAAATAAATGGATAGGTATAGTCTATTTCGATATGATTGACAGAACAGTATTTACGGTTAGTTTTTCTACAGGTTGGTACGTATTAGAAAGGTACCAATTATTTCACGTGCTTATCACTTAGATTACAAGAATAATAGTATCCACCCTGCACTACACCAGAACACACCAAAATTCAATAACATAAAATGTAAATTAGAAATATTACAAACGAACTGTCAAAATAAGAGTTGGTCTAGCTGTGAATTATATTCCACAACCGAGGGTGAATTACATTCATAAACCATGATTGCTTCCATATAATATACACACAACCAAACTTATATGGAATCTCCTAATACACATAGATTCAAAAGTTTTGCATCACCTTCTTCGGATGCGAAGGAATTTTTTTGCGCTACCAATTTTTAGTTGACTTGCTTATCAATGTTTACCATTTCAATATGTTCCATATTTTTTGCAATATACAGATGTTCACAGTTTTTTTTGTAAGATAACATTTTTAGTGCGAGCATTTTAACATTCAAGGCATTTGATTTTTACGATTTCAAGTGCAAACATGAATCGTCAAGTCATAAGTGAGATTGGCTGTGCAAGAATAGTGGCTTTAGTTGAAGAAGGTTCGTAGCAAACAGAGTTGGCGTTTGGCAAAGTGATGTGTCTCTTGTATGGAACCGGTATCTCCAGACCAATTCTCTTCGTGATAGATCTAGAAGCGGTAGAAGGCGTGTTACTAATCAGCGGCAGAACCGCTATAGATATCCACTTAACTATCCGAAGAAACCCGACCATGGCAATACCAGAACTCCAAAGAGATATGAGACATGCGTTGGGAGTTCAAGTATCGATCTCGACATTACGAAGACGAATACTTGCGACAGGTTTGAGGTGTCGCCGACCAATAAGAGTGCCCAGACTCAGTGTTGTTCCTGCTATTACGTTCGTAATAGATCTATCACCTTTTGACCATATCTATTACCCTATTACGTTTTGATAGCAATCTATTACCTTTTCATGAATGATGCATGGAAGGTGGCCATGAGTTATATTATGATTTGGCAATGACATTTGCCCACAGGTAAGGGGCAAAAGAGTCTAAAAGAGAAGTAAATAATTTTATGTTCTAAGAAATTTGAAATTTCATTACCCTATCCTCTTTATAATTGATGTATATTTGCAAATAAAAAGAAGAAGAACAACCTATTACGTTTTTGCGTGGTATTCTGTTACTATAAAATTTTTCCTAGGAACAACGCTGCCCAGACTACAACCTGAGCACAGAGTTCACCGACTACAGTGGGCTCAAGAACACGCGGTCTTGCCTGAAGAATTTTGGAATTCGGTGTTTTTTTCCGACGAGACAAGGATTTGTTTGGTACAAGATAGCCATCGAATACGTGTGTGGCGGGCTCGCTTCGTGCCGCCCTTCAGAGGAGGAAGTGCTATGTACTTTTTATGTTTAAAGCAAGTTTATCATTGGATAATAAAATTTTTTGACAAATATACACGTTTTTTTTTATTGAAACTAATTATTTGATTAATCACTGATCCATTTATAATGAACACTTTTTTTTTCGGATATTTAGGGTGATGCAAAACTTTTGAATCTATGTGTATTTTGTATTATGTATGGAATATATGAAAATAATTCATTTAGAAATAAAATTCATTCTTTTTCCAACATTTTAATGAAAAAATGTTCACATATGGATTAAATAATTAATTATAATTCATTAAACAAACCTAATGGTTTCTTTTTTGATTTCTGAAAATTAATTAGATTCGAATTAACCAGTAAAAAACAAGAAAAAAATAGGAAATTATTAATTTTAATAATCTGTATTGCCACCTCTAGCCCTTATGCAATCTTCAATTCGTGCTGGAATGCTTCTGATTAAATTTTCAACATTTTCTTGTGGTATGTTTTCCCATTCTCCTAACGCTGCTCGAATGAGCTGTGCGATATGTCCTGGAGAGTTCCGACGAGGTCTAATTCTTCCTTTAAGCTGGTCCCACAAGTTTTCAATTGGATTTAAGGCAGGTGAACATGCAGGCCAGTCCAAAATGGTGACACCTTCCGTTTCAAGAAATTCTCGAGCCACTCTGCTAGTATGGGGAGGTGCATTATCTTGCATGAAGATGAAATTATCCCCAACTGCATCTCGCCAAAGCCTAACTACCGGTTCTAACATCAAATCAACATAACTTCGTCCGGTTAAAAGTTGTTGGAGAGGCAGCAAAGGAGTTTTTGTTCCTCTTATAATACCTCCCCAAAACATAACTGTTCTGCTTTTATATTTTGGGATAGATCTGGCAGTCTGGAGTCTAGCTTGTCTTCCTGGAGCTCTGAGAACCCGAATTTGACGATCATCTGATCTAAGGCCAATTCTGGTCTCATTTGAAAAAAGTACATTTTTCCAATTTTCAATTGTCCAGTTTTGGTGTTGACGGCACCAATTTAGCCGGTCAGTTTTGTTTTGCTTGAACAACTCTGGAACCCGTAACTGTCTCCTGCTGTACAACCCTCGAGCACGAAGTCTTCTTCGTATAGTTTCAACTGAAACATTTACACCTGTAGCTTCTAGAAACTGTCGTTTCAGCTCTGGATCAGAAATATTTGGAATTCTTCTAGCAATTTGGCACACAAAACGGTCCTGTTGTTCAGTTGTAATTCTTTGACGACTTTGTCAAGGCCTATTTTTGAGAGTTCCAAATACCTTGCATACGTTTTTGATAAAAACCCTGGGTAACGCCTACTACCTCTGCTACGTCTCTTTGGGGCATTCCTTGTTCAATGAGAGCAACAATTTTTCCCCTCTGCACATCTGTTAGTCCAACATCTTCTTTGGACCGAAATAAAATTACAGGAGAAACGTGATTTTACCACTGAACACAAAATTTGAAAGATTATAATTAATGTGCAGTCGTTTATTTTTTGTTATCATGCTCATTAACAGCAAAAAACCTTAACTTCAACTAGCATACCCAGTTTTTTCCCTAAAAAATATTTTAGTCACAAATACTGAGTGATTCCATATAAGTTTGGTTGTGTGTACATTCTATATATGTTACCGACAATATCAATATATCACATTATCAAATGCACTGACAGTAGACAAGCCCTATTAGCCTTGAACAGACAACATGTTACATCAGGGCTAGTACTAGAAAGATTCAGCTAACGCCTCGGCAGATAACAATATCCTGAGGTGGGTTAAACGGAACGACAGGAGTAAAGGTATATTCGCATTGCCGATTCTTTAGCCAGGGAAGCAGCTGGACTAAAAATTTTAGAACCCAGTGACACCTACGGCCAAATGTTACACCCATACTCAATCCCTCAAGAGATGGGATGGAATCAAAGGATGCAGTCTTGCCAGGATCACCCTGGGCGACCCTGGGAAGCTGGCGCCTAAGAAATATTTGGCGATGAGCAGGAAAAACCTACGTTTAACAGTATGATTTCTGACTAGCCACTGTCAACTAAGGAAACACCTCCACACTATGGGGCTAGTGGACAGTGTTCGGTTAGTCTTGGCTACCTATACACCTGCCGATATAAAGGAGATGTCTCCTAGTGACCTGTCCATCTGTATGTATGTGTGTGTTTTGGGGTGACATTCACTGAGACCTAAAAGATCTATGGTGCCCCCTTACTTCTACTCAGTTTCTGAGGAGAGTCTCAGAAACTATTAGTTCCTTTAGTCCTATTTCCCGGAGGAATTTTAGGATGTCTGCAGGCTACAACTTAGGCAAATGTTCCTCTTCTATCCAGTAATCTCCTAGGTGCTGTGCTCTAGGATTCTGAAGTACTGTGCAGTTGGAGAGTATGTGGATGGAGGTTTCTTCTTCCATTCCACAAAATCTGCATTCTTCTTCCTCCACTATTTTGAGCTTTTTCAGGTGCCCATTCAGGCGACAATGTCCCGTTAGGATCCCTGTTAAAACTCTTAGCGCAGTTTTACTTTGACTTATGCATTCTTTTGATCTCAACAGGTCCTGTCCATCTGGAAAAGACAACTTCTCGAGAGGATGTACAATGGACCACATGTGATCTAAGTGCTGTGGGCCTAAACTCATCCTCCCTACTCTACAAATACATTATTAAAATACTATTTCCACCCATTTTTATTTTGCACGGCTTCATTCATCGAGCCCTCATTGTCAGCAAATGTGAAAGTGTTTCAATTTGATCGGGCTACTACACTGCTCTATTTATAGACCAGGCAATATCACATATTTAGAAAAACAATAAAGATAAAGATGGAAGACCAGATAGGAGGAATTACATGAGAACCTTCTACAACTTCTGTTCTCAAAAAAGCAAAAATAGAATATTACAATATCAGCAAAACAGAAAAATGCATAGGTTTCAGTACATTGACATCAGTCCATCGTGATGACGTTACATTCAGATAAGATTTGAGATAAGATAAGAAATGTTATCGGGGCACCTTTAAAACATTGTAAGAATAAGATATTTTTAGCGATTTCTGTATATTCCTTGTGGTGTATTCATTATTATTTTCGTTAACTCTACCACCTGATGCGATTATAGTGTGATCCAGTTTAATCAAGTTGAAAATATAAAAAACTCCCCTTATATACCTAATTATTCTTAGATCCACAAGCAAGTTCGAAAATGTACTGTCCTTCCTGGGACACTCTGTAATATATTACAAAAATAATATGTGATCGAGTGTACGATTTTTCCCAAAATACGAACTGTTCTTTGAACAAAAATATTAAGAATTGTTTGGTTTTTCTTAAAATAAAAGGTTCATTATACACAGAATCATCATAAAAATAAATGATTTGTGGCGCCATTTGCCAAACAACTAAAAAAACAATAAATTTGAAAAATTGTACGAAATTTCGAGTCGCCTGGTAGACGTTAAAATACGATATGCAACTAAATCAACCAATATTAATAATAAATCATTTGGAAATGTATTTATTGGTACAGTGAGTCATCAACTTTTGAATGCCGTGGGAAGGCACTTTTTTAAAACAAATGCATTTGTCTTATTTAAACAAACTGTAATTGAAAACATGGAACATAGCGTAAATAAAATATAGTGAATGAATTATACAATACCAAAGAACTATAGATAAAATATCAACAAATAGATACCGCTATTTAACCGTTAGATTCTGCGAAGATAGGAGGTACAATTTGGGGATATCTTAAGGCTGGTTCGTCTTTTTGCGGATTTAAATATGTGACACGCATTTCAATATCATAATATTGAGTACGAATCAACTAAGAAAAACACATGCACATTTCGTTTCGTTGGTGTTTGTCGACTATACAGTTGTTTATAAAGAAAAAGTATATACTTTTTTAATTTTCTAAAATTACATTTGATATATTAGAACCCTCTTTTACTTTCTCTCTCTATAGCTTTGTTAATAACCCCGCAAACATCGTGAAAGAGTAGCCGAAGACACTTTGGACTACCATCGTATCGCCCAAACTCAATCCCATCGAGAATACTTTGTACCAGCAACCTCTCAAAATACAAATAAAACAGAACAGAGAGTCAGATGCTCATATTATACAGATGGCTCAAAAATGAAAGAAGGCTCAGGATGTGGACCAGCAACAAAGAACTTTTTTTAGATCTAGCTCTGGATTAAATATAATATAAATAATAGTTTTTTTTCGATATTGAACGCTGCTAAAATTTTTAGGAGATCGGGTTTTTTTTTGTACGATTCTTAAAATAATAATAATATAAAATAGTATATTATTAAACGAGCAATTTATGATAGCCATAATTCACGATGGGTGACGTTTGCGTCACGAGCCGCAGGCGGGGGGCGCAATAGTTTATTTCATATTGTACCCCCATCTCTAGTCGTGAATTATGGTTCATAATACACTACAGTGTATTATGAACCATAATTCACGACAGTTGGTATATGGGTACCATATACCTTTAGTTAGGAGGTAAAATATTGACTTATTATTAGGTGGTCGTGAACAAATAATATTATCTATTGATTGTCGCTGTATAATTCACCTTTAAATGAACCAAATCATGTTATTATTGAATTACATTCTCCGAAGATTTTTTTATCAACAAATACCTCGGCAAATGTTTTAATGCTGCATATATAAGTCAGTAGTGATTTACAGTTTCTTCTGCGTTTTATTACACAAAATAAATTATTGTAATTGGAAATAAAATTGCACTTTTCTTTTGGTCCAGGAGGGATCGGCGCATAAGTACCGAAAACAATTCAATTAAGGTTATTATTACCTATTATATACAAAATTCGAAAAAAATATACTTCATATTATGCATGGGTCAAAAAGTACCCAAATTTGAATTTTTCGAACCTTTGAAAATTCATAACTATAAAAATATCAACTCGAAAAAAGTCATAGGAACTTTTTTATTTGTATTTCAATGAAGAATATAAAAAAAATTGTCCAGCTGGAGAACAACAATTTCTTGCAATTGTTCAAACAATTGCGGATTAAACAATATGACACGGGGTTGCCCCATGGCAACATGCATTTATATCATCAGTAGGACAATTTACCGAGCAATTCACAGAAGATCGCATGAAAAGATTGAGGTGGAACAGTTTTCTGTACTCATCCGCCTGGACTATTTATTTCCCAACGCAAAAAAGTGACCTTTTGCAACAAAGTCACGTACGAAAAGAACACTTATCAAGTTTCATTCCCACAAATACATCTCAGTGTTTTCCAAGTAGTACGAACTAAGTGTAATTTAATATACAATCTCTTAGCTCTTGTTATGTGCACTGCACTGCAACCCAATCAGTGATTAGGAAATTACATAACGAACGAAACAAACTGTAAAAAATTATTATATACAGGGCGTTGCTATATTCTACATTCTACCAACAACGTTCTACACCAGGGAACTTTAGTTTGCTGTAGCAGTCTAAACTCGTAAAGGAAGTTATTTATTTTATTTAGAAAATCCCAATCACAGAGCAGGGAAAACGAAATTTCTAATCTACTATCTGTTCTATCAATCGAATGTGTGTGTTATTGTAAACCAATTGGTATATGTATATCTTTCGCAAGAACTTCGAGATTGTCATCAAAGATCGAAAGGAGCTTGAGGAAGAGAACCCACCATCACCTCTCAGTAGAGCGAAAGAACTGATCTGGTACACAGACGGATCAAAGGATGAGCTCGGCACCGGAGCGGGCATATACAGCAAGTCGAGCAAATATGAAGGAATCGTCTCGCTTGGAAAATACGCCTCGGTATTTTAGGCAGAGGTCTATGCAATGCTTGCATGCGCAAGGGCAAATTACATGAGAGCCTACAACAACAGGCAGATCAGGATCTACAGTGACAGTCAAGCTGCCCTTAAAGCACTTCAGAGCTCTAAGGTAACATCTCGGCTGGTATGGGAATGCGGCGAAGAACTTACAAGACTGGCGACTCGGTACAGTGTAACAATGGAGTGGGTCCCAGGTCACAAATGAATCGCTGGCAATGAAAAACCCTGAAGAACCAGCAAAGGGCATTCCCAGATGCTCAACTAGGTCATGGTTAAAAGGGTGGGTAAAAGAACAACACAATAAACACTGTAAGAATACGCCCAGGAAAATACATGGGAAGAAAGGAGGAACAAACTACGCACCATAACGGGGCTACTTACGGAACACTTTCTCACAAAGGAGTACCTGAACAAAATAGGGCTGTATAACGAAGACCTTACATGCAGAATATGCAAAAGGGATACCGAAACAGCTCTGCATATACTATGCAACTGTGAGACAACAAATTGGTAGTTGTGGAACGGCCTTTTATGAATCCGTGCTAATTATTTGTAATCGCATTATTAACATGTCGATCTAAAACTTGCTCTAATAAAATTTCAAATACTTTTGCGAGGTTGCAGATTATAGAAATCGGGCCATAATTTAATACATTAGCCTTATCTGCTTTCTTGAATACTGGACAAACTTCCGATATCTTCCAGATCGTTGGAATTATTGATGTTTTTAGAGATACAAGGTGTTAAGGCAACTTTAGAAGCTTATAGTTCGTTAACCAAGTGAGTAAGGCATACATTCTACATGACGTACTAGTTATTTGATATTTTAAGAAGGATAGATACTCAAAATACAGAAAATAAAATTTTTATATTTGTTTAAATTATTTGTACTGTTTATAATTAAACCGTGAAACAAATTTTTTTAACAAGAAACTTGTTAACAAGCTTTCTTTATTTGTCATGATTGTCAAATTTGATATGCCACACTTTAAAAAACAAACAGACCAGACTATCTATTTTGGTATAACTCTGGAGACTGTCTACCGACTAGTTATAAATAAAAATGCAACACCGAGTCTATACAAAGATGCAAACGTTTCTTCGGGTCTGTTTTAATCGATTTTCACAATAATAAGCTATTATTAGGTTTGTAATTTTACATTTATTGCCCTTTTGCGCAATATGTTCGCAGTTTTAAGCAACAATTTGAGGTTGTGTACCTACATACGTTAATAAGTGTGGTAAGAGGACCGCAGAAGCACCGACAAACTAGCCTTTGAATTTTTTTTTATTTATCACTGACTTTAGATAGACTATAATATGTATCTATTTTGATGTGACATTCACTGAGACCTAAAAGATCTATTGTGTCCCCTTACTTCTACTTAGTTTCCGAGACGAGTCTCAGAAACTAGTGGTTCCTTGAATCCTATTTCCCGGAGGAATTTTAGGATGTCTGCAGGCTTCAACTTAGGTAAATGTTCCTCTTCTATCCAGTAATTTCCCATGTGCTGTGCTTTAGGATTTTGAAGTGCTGTGCAGTTGGAAATTATGTGGATGGAGGTTTCTTCTTTCATGCCACAAAATCTGCATTCAATGTCCCGTTAGAATCCCTGTTAAAACTCTTTGCGCAGTTTTACTTTGACTTATGCCTTCATTTGATCTCAACAGGTTGTAGTCACCCAGAAGAGTATTTGATTGTATAAGCCCCACTAGATCTTTCAATAGTCAGATCTTCTCTTTTTCTCGTCTTTACCTATTTCTTCCAGTAAATTGGGGCTGATTCCGCAAAAGGGTTCAGGCGCCCAGAAAGGTATTTCAGTTCCCATCTTTGATAGTTCATCTGCTATTTCATTTCCTTCTATTCCAGTGTGTCCTGGAATCTATAGTAAGGTAAAGACTATATTGTTCTCGCCTAGTTCATTGAGTTTGTCTAGGCATTCCCACACCATTTTGGAACTGATTACACAAGAGCTCAGTGCTTTAATGGCTGCTTGACTATCCGACATTATGATAATCCTTTGTCTTCTGTATCCTTTATCAATATTGAGCTGGGCACACTTTTTTATGGCGTGGATTTCCGCTTGAAAGATACTTGGGGTTTTTCCCAAGCTTTCAGAGTGTTTGGTTCCTGGCCCGAACACTCCTATCCCAGTTCGTTCTATTGCTTTTGAGCCGTCTGTGTACCATTGAATGGCATTCTTTCCAAGTCTGGTAATGGTATTTGGATCCCATTCCTTCTTGTTGCTTAATTCCGTAACGAATAATACCGTCTTGTGGCATGTCCCAGGTTATCTGATTTCTAAGAAGTGAGGAGGTTAACAACAATACGTTAATAAGTGTAGTAAGAGAACCGCAGAAGCACCGACAAACTTTGATTTTTTTTCATTTATCACTGACTTTACTACTACACGGCTTTAGAGACGGCTGTCAAGATTTCCACTATACATTTGCTGATTCTGAGAACGTTATTTCAGCAGCTCTATTCACCTTAGGCGGTTGAGACTCCTTGTACAAAAACGTCCACGAGATGTTATTTAAATTTCTCATACGGACAATTTTCAATCCCCAACAAATGCAGCCACCTCCCAACATATTCTGCGGGTCTATTTCCGAATCCAGGCCGATATGAAAGACCAAAAGATCCTCTCAGCTGGTGTTTTATAGTACAAGGCTCCTTTAGAATCCAAATAACTGGAAAAAGAGACAATATTTGTCTCATAAGACTCGAAAAAAATCAAATTGTGCTAAAAAATTTTGAAAATTGAACTGAATAAAAGCAAATATGACATATGCTCAAATGAGTAAGAACTAAATTGTTTGTTCTGTCTAGTATCTATTGTATTTACTGTAGATAAACCATTTTGTAACGTCACATTTCATAAAATATTTGTTAAATAAACTAAATTTTATCGAGTTCTTAGTCTGTCCAAGTCATGTTCAATGGTACCACTAGGTACGACAGCCAAATACATTTATGAACTTTTAAATTAGGATAAGTTATTTTTATCCCATGTAGCGTGTAGTGACTCATTACACCCGGCGTAATAGTTAATATTGTAATTAATTGAAATAATTGTCTTATGTTCTTTTATGTGTTTCGTTCTTAATTCGAAATGTGGCTCGTTCTATTTATAAGTTTCTTAAAGAGACAATCCAACCATGCATTTTATTTACCACATTACAATGTATCTGAAACTACATCTTTTTTATTTGAAACATCTGCCAATTAGATAAAATAAATCAAATCGTGTATGTTTAATTTGTCCAATTCCAATTGATAAATAAAAGTTAAATTTGTTTTTAAATTTTTTCACAAAATAAAAATTAAATAAATCAAAATTTTATTAATGAAATAATATAAATTTAAAGTGTGAAAGCGGATGCCAGAATGTGTATATTTTCCAATAAAAGCTTTTACGCATTCATTTATTTTGAATAACAGCTCACCAAATTGACTATTCAAACATTGTCCAATTACCCTTACTTGACCCGTTATTTCTAATTTAAAATTCTATGCACGCTACTGATGTGCATCTTAAGCATGTCTATTTACTAATTATCTGCTTTATAACAGATGTTACTTATAAACGTATATATACCTATGGTATGAGTAAAAATTTCAACTACACTGAGAAAATCCCGATAGGATTTTAATATGAAATAATATAAAAAAGCCTAATCTAACCTTACCAAAAAGCCTACAGATTAGATGATCATAAAAACCACGAGATCTATTCCTCTAATCCTATTTAGTCGAGCGGATAAAGCACAAAAAATGCTCAAAGTTCGGAATTTTTTCCCCAAAGACGGATTATTTGTAAAAAATGTACCTACTTTGTTCCCATTACAAATCGGGAATTGCATCGCTGCAGTCAAAAATGCATGCCAAAAATGCATCTTTTGGGAGGACTCTGTAAGAACTGGCTCAAATCGGGTACCCGGGGGTTTTTGAGGTCGCTGATCACGATTATGATGTTGAAATTGACCCCCCGGACACCTGGGGCTCAGGAACGCCGATGAACCTCGTCTCCGTGGGACTCTCCAAGAAATCACGAGGGGAACGAAAAAAACTCCGCGCCCGGGGTTTTTTCGGGTGGCTGAATTCAAATATGGCACCGGCGAACACCCCCCGGACACCTGGTGCCCCCGAACCTCGACCTGGACATCATCCCCGAGAACTTTCTTGACAATATCGACAAAAACAGCCCGGAAATTATTGAAGGCGTGTTTTTTGAGGCGCGAAATCACGATTTCACGTCGAAAACGACATTCCCACCTCCTGGTGCACCGCAACCTGCGCTTGAACATCGTCTCCGAGGGTTTTCCAAACAAAATAGAAAAAGGTGAACCGAAAATCGTTATAAGGGGTTTTTTGGGCCGCTTAATCAGAATTTTGCGCGACCCCCCTGAACACCTGGTGCGCTGTACCCTGGCCTCGAACGGCCCAAAAACCCCTTATAACGATTTTCAGTCCACCTTTTTCGATTTTATTTGGAAAACCATCGGAGACGATGTTCAAGCGCAGGTTCCGGTGCACCAGGTGGTGGAAGGGTCGTTTTCGATGTGAAATTGTGATTTTGCGTCTTAAAAAACACGCCTCCAATAATTTCCGGGCTGTTCTTGTCGATATTGTCAAGAAAGTTCTCGGGGATGACGTCCAGGTTGAGGTTCGGATGCACCAGGTGTCCGGGGGGTTCGTCGATGCCATATTTGAATTCAGCCACCCGAAAAACCCCCGGGCGCTGAGTTTTTTTCGTTCCCCTCGTGATTTCTTGGAGAGTCCCACGGAGACGAGGTTCATCGGCGTTCCTGAGCCCCAGGTGTCCGGGGGGTCAATTTCAACATCATTATCGTGATCAGCGACCTCGAATACCCCCGGGTACCCGATTTGAGCCAGTTCTGAATCTTATTTACAGAGTCCTCCCAAAAGATGCATTTTTGGCATGCATTTTTGACTGCAGCGATGCAATTCCCGATTTGTAATGGGAACAAAGTAGGTACATTTTTTACAAATAATTTTCCGAAGCGAATGCAAAAAACCGCATTCCGATCCGTCTTTAGGGAAAAAATTCCGAACTTTTTTGCTTTATCCGCTCGACTAATTTTATTCATCATCTATTTTTGGGAATATTTGTTTAATAATTTTAACAATTTTTCCAGTGTATTATTCAGAAATACTTCATTGGGCAACATCTACCACATTACCCAATACATTAGAAGTTTATAATCAATTTGTTTGTTAATATTTGGAATGCTGCTACCGCGAAAAACATTTTCCAGAAGTGCTTTGTGTTAGAACTTTCCAACAGGAATGCTATTAACTGGAGAATTATTCACACTGTACCTAAACTATATTATGAAATAAAAGTAATAAGGTGTACAGAGTATACAGGATGATCCAAAAGTTTTATATCTACACTTTTTATATTTATTAATAAAATCATAGAAAAACCTGGATAGTATCATCCTAATAATTGGAAAGGTCTCCTTCGAACAATAGTAATAAAATTTGACTGCATTTTGCTGAAATTAATTAATTAATTAAAGCTCTTTCTTTCAATTTTCGCCTATATAAAATTTGTCCCATTTACAGGATATTTGCAGTTTTTGGAATATTGTTCCTCCAGATGGTTAATTTTATTTTGAGAAAATTATGTATTTTAACAAAAAATTGACATAGCAAAAAGTTTTCATTACAATTTGGTAGTTGTGAAGCTTCTTTTTGGTGAATATCTTTATAGCTGAGTACACATGACTATAATAGAAAGTCAAGAAAACATATTTGTATTCTGTGTAAAATTTAATTTTTAAAAATCGCAGAGCGCTTTCGGCTGTTAAGCCATCTTCAGTGCTATACCTGCAAGTAAGTAATAGAAGTTGGAAAATGTAAAATAAGAAGTAGGTAAAGAATTACTTACTCGTCAGGTATTTGTTACAAGAAACTTTTCGACAACACATTGACGTCACAAATTAAAATATCTTAAGATAACATTAAATTAAAAATAATCCCCTGATTAGGGTGAATTATATTTAGATTTTGCACATTTTTAAATTTGTTTTTTAAAGTACCTTATAGGGTGATCCAAAAATTTTATATCTACACTTTTTATATTTATTAATAAAATCATAGAAAAACCTGGATAGTATCATCCTGATAATTGGAAAGTTCTCCCTCGAACAATAGTAATAAAATTTGACTGCATTCTACTGAAATTAATTAATTAATTAAAGCACTTTCTTTCATTTTTCGTCTATATAAAAATTTTTCTCATTTACAGGATATTTGCAGTTTTTGGAATATTGTTCCTCCAGATGGTTAATTTTATTTCGAGCAAATTATGTATTTTAACAAAAAATTGACAAAGCAAAAAGTTTTCATTAAAATTTGGTAGTTTGGAAGTTTAATTGATTTTTTTTTCTGCGAAAAACAGCAAAATTTAAAAATGGCAACAATAACAACGATACATTTACAGAAATAGTAAATAAATTAGGCAGTAATCGAAAACCCGAAAGATCAATATTTTTGTTAATGGTTGTTGAGCTACAAGTAAACACATTAAAAATACTCTGATTTTAATGACGAAATAAAAATGATGTTAGCGATTTACCAACCACATATATTTGAAGACTGGAAATAAATATGTGTACAGGGTGTAATGAAGGTCGACAAATTTCAATAGTTTTTGTGTACAGAAAATGTGTCAAGGAAAAAAGCGAAAATAAAACGCACAAAAGCACCATTTTCCAGTAAAAGAGAGACAAACTAGACTTCATATCACGGGACATTATTATTTTAAAATAAAAAAAAGTTACAAAATGTCTGTTACTTACTGTATTAATATCATTTATGAACTTGTTTTTTCGTATTTTAAAAGAAGGTAAATTACACTTATCTGCTGATGCCAAAGAAATTATAAACAATGAAATTCAACCCTTGAGCGCGGGTCTAGTTAGTCGCGTATGAACAGACTTTAGGTACACAATCTGAGATTTAAAAAATTACAGTTATTTAGCTTATATAGTTTTTTTGATAACTGAAGCTCTGCATGGCCAGCTAATTAATTTCAAAGTACAAGGTAACCTAGTGGAGTTATAAATAACATTGTGAAAGAAGATAAAGAAATTACCATTTAATGTATTTATACGAAACTGGTTATTCATCTTGAAACAAATTTAAATTTTAGATGATATAGCGAATAAATGTAAGACTATGACATTTAGTTACCGATTCACTTGAAGAAAATGTCAAAACCTTCACATTAGAACACAGATACTCACAAATTGTGTATTTAAAATGCCAAAAAATATTGTAAATTATTTCATTACATTTAAATGTTCCTTGTGGTGTATTTATTATTCTTTTTTGTTTATTTTGTTTATATAATTTAAAAATATTGTGGTTTAATAAGCCACCAAAAATTCTTTTTATTTAAAAGGTGTAAAAAAGTGCAGTAAATAAGAGACATGCTGTAGAAAAGCAATAAAACATATAAATAAGGCCGTAAGCGTGTAAATAAGTACATTATTTTGCGTTTGTGTATTCGGCAAAAGGTTCGATGTCCGACTTAGGCGCCTAGAATTTTAAAATCTAAAAATACACAGTCTCGTCGACTAATTACAAGTAAACGAAATAGAAGGCCTTACTGCCAAAATATATTATTTGTAACTCAAGGTTTGAAGCTGGACGAGTGTTCTTTAGAAACTAGTCTTGTTAGATAATTGCTGTAGTTTATTTTAACGTACGAGGTATTTTAAAATTTAAGGAAAGTTGAACAATGTTTAAATGAAAATTAAAAAACATTAATAATTATTATGTGGGTTATGCGGCCGTATTAAACAAGCACGTTAAACTATTTGCTCTAAGAAAACTTCAGGTCCTCACATGGTGAAATTGCTCACTTGGATTGTGCTCAAAGTACCAGTGGTACCGGTACCAACGATAACGAAGAGGGTTTTGGAGCGTCAGGCATCAGTTCTATGCCTCACCTGTGCTCAGACAATTTCTGCAATTCTAAACGAAGAAGAGTTCAAGCAGAGAAGATGAAGCAGCTGTCGCAAAAAAAGTTCAGGTAAGGGACTCAGTCACAGTGCCAGTTTCGAGCTTAGACAGAGGAAAGGAGACAATCGTAGGTAATATTCTAGGAGTTGTAATGAAAAATCTACAGATGGTTTTTATGAAATCGGTACTAAACATGGTGCAATCAGTTCTCTATAAGCAAGGAACCAAACCAAAAGTTGTAAGGAGGCATTTTTTAAAATCGAAGACTTCCCGACAATAGAACTACCAATTAGCGAAATTAGTGGGCACAGTTCTTCATTTGGAGGGCAAAAGTTTTAAGGATATAACTATACCATAAAATGCAAATGTGAAAGATTAAAATTGTTATGCAATTGAAAGTGTCATAATTAACATCCCTGTATAATATATACTAAGTAAAAGGTATATATCATGCTGGAGCCCTAATTCTACCCAAAGAGATCTCTTAATATTTTTGGTTGGTTTTTTGAAGGTATTTTATAAGTGACATAATAAACGATACCAAGTGTATTTCGTAAGGGTCCAATCGGATTTTAAGGTTGTCTCATACTATAACTCAATATGCTATCAGTTGCATAAAGGACTTTACAGGTAACATAATAAGATTATTCTACAGCTTCCTCTCTTCCACTCACAGATCATAGTTGTTTGCCTAATCTGTATAATATCTAACAAATACATAAAATCTAAAAGCTTTAATTTCTTTTAGATCCCTTTTGATTTTGTGTTTTTTTGTACATAGGGCCTGTCCTGTGTACAACTATGTGTCTCTAAACAGGTAGGAAGTAAAATTTTGCCCCAATTTGCAGGGTTTTTAACCCCGCTTTTGTAATACTGATACTATACACGCGATCAACTCAATCAATGAACTTTATGACTCAGTTATTTTTGTTTGTATTGTATCGTGTTATTTTTCATAATATAATGTGCTGTATGGAAATTTTTCAATGGTCTTTGTACTCAAAGACACTGGCGCTGCAGTAAACGCTGCAGAGTGATACATGGGGAATTCAAATTTATTCATTATCTTTATGCATTTTATTACAACTTCCTTTGCAATATTTTATGGATTTTCTGCAGTTCTAGTGTAACTAGGTCAACTTCACTTACGAGTCTAACTTCCAATTCTATTATTTATATTTCCAGAGGCACCAGGCATTTTATTAATTGTTCGAGAACTTCAAGTAATCTGAAATTAATCCAAAAAGGTTTTTAATATTTTAAAAAAATTCGTGATACGTGATTTTATATACACTCACGGACAAAATTATTGCATATTTTATTTTAGGTCTTTATTTCTTTTCCCTTAAGCACTTTTGTGATTTCGGTTGCTAAGTCTGTTACATTGGAGTGTTCTACGTATTTTGCAATTTATTACAGATAGAGTAATGTATAGACAGCATTTATAACTGAATAAGCGATAACGTTAAATTAGCGGAAAACTATAAATGTAGCATAGTGTGCCTTGACGACTAAAACAGTGGTTTCCCTTTATTTAGCGTTGTCAGAATGACATTTTCAGTGCATTATTTCTTCAATCTGTAGTTTCAGTTAGTAAAATGCCTCGTTTAAATGAGTTAGTCTCGGTTAAAATTGTTTCTAAATATCTTCTGTAAGTGTTTGTTTAATCAATGAGGGGTACAGACAAGAAGACATTTCACAGAGATTGAATGTCCATCAATCGACTGTTTCTCGCGTACTAAAACGTTACAATGAGACTGGAGGATACAAAAGGCGGCCTGGTCAAGGACGTAAAAGATGTACAACGCCAAGGGATGAGCAATATTTAAGAATTCAATCTTTGCGAAATCGTACACTTACTGCTCCGCATCTAAAAAATCAATTACTAAATGCAAGGCAAGTCAATGTTTCTACCAAAACAATAATAAGGGGATTTAAGGAGGTCGATTTAAAGCCAAGACGTCCTGCTAGAGTTCCTCGGCTTCTTCCACGCCAGAAAATCGGACGGTTACAATTTGCAAGAGCACATGCGCACTGGAATGAACATCAATGGGGAAAAGTTCTTTTTACAGACAAAACAAGAATACAATTATGGAAGCCTGATGGACGTAGTCGAGTGTACAGAAGGCCAGGAGAACGTTTCGCAGAATGTAATCTTGCACGTAATCTTAGCTTTGGTGGTGGTTCCATTATGCTATGGGCTGGCATTTCTTTGGAGAGTCGCACGGAGCTCATTGAAGTGAATTTGAGGATGAATGCTGACTGGTACATACACAACATCCTTGCAGAACATGTTATACTATATTTCGGCTTTATTGGATATGATAACTTTGTGCCAATGCACGATAATGCCCGTGCCCATGCCGCAAGAACAGTAAACCAGTACATTGAGGATGTCGGGATTGCGAAGCTAGAGTGGCCACCATACAGTCCTGACGCAAATCCCATAGAACATGTATGGGACTCAACTAACTCAACTAACTCAATTGCAGAATTGAGGATTGCTGCACAGGAAGAATGGAATCGAATATCACAAGAAACCATCAAAGATCTTTTGCTCCGCATGCCTAGGAGGATGCAGGCTATCGTTAGAGCTAGAGGAGGAAATACTAAGTACTATATTGTTATAATTTTGTCCATGTTGTTGTACTTTCCTAATTAAACGCTATTATCAAAAACAGGCCACTTCACTAATTTCTTCACGAATCTTCACGAATGTAAAGATTAAATATGTAATTAATTTGATAAGTAATAACGTAAAAGACTCTAATGTAACAGATTTATCAACCGAAATCACAAAAGTGATAAAGGGAAAAGAAGTAAAGACCTAAAATAAAATATGCAATAATTTTGTCCGTGAGTGTATATTGAGTATTTTAACTACTTCCTTGTATAGGTAAAATTTTTTTAACAATTAATACTCATTAATTTTATCATATTTTTTTTACCACGTACATGCAGCTTATGTATAAGTTTTAGTTATGTTTTGTTAACTGAATCTAAATAAACGTTATTATTATTTTTATTAAAATGTTATGTCATTATCTACCCACACGTAACGCTTATCTAGAACCATTATAAAATGTATTATCTTCAATACAAAATTTGATATTAGACAAAATTTTGTATTTTAATAAAATAAACAATACACATCACAATACACCCAAAATAAATATACAACAAAACTAGTCAATCATTTGAAATTGTTAGATCTTGTAACAATATTTCAACAATTTATAATATAGCGTCATATTAATATCTTTCAGACACTCCGTGTATATAAAGATAATCATAAAATAATCGATGTCAATGAGAGATTACAAGTTATGTATCCATTTAAAAGTTTTCCGAACTAAGCATGTCTAGGTACAATTTGAATTCAATAAACAAGTTGGAAAAAAAAACGTACCAACATTACTGCCTTCACATAGTAACAGAGAATGTTACTTTTATTTATAAATGTATCTGTATGCAATGCAGAAGATGAAGGAAGGCCATTTCCTGAATAGAAAGTAAGCACAAGACGTAAGAGATTCGAATCTCGTATTAAAAGAGCCGTAATAAAATTTTTCAAAGAATTCTGATACTTCAAGAATGTTTCTATACGAGTAAAATTGAAAGAGTCGGACTACTAAAGAAGTATCTAAATTTAAATATTATAGAAACACTAGCTTAGTATCATCAACAAACAAAATCTATAATAATTCATCTTGCTGGAATTAGATCAACGGAAAACGGTTTTAAAAATATTTAAAACGGTTTTTAATTATCAAAAACACACATATATTGTTTATAAGATATATATAGAGACAAGGTGTTGAATGTTAAAAATAAAAAATTTCGTGAATTTCGGCTTTAAAGAAACTTTATGATTTTCCAAGCTTTCCTGTACCATACTCTCCTATCCCAGATCCTTTTAGTGCTTTTGAGTCATCTGTGTTAGGACTGTTAGGTTAGGTTTGTGGTGAGTGGGTCTATAAGTCCCTCCACTTAGGGATGGCGATCTCAAATCGATTAATCGAAGAATCGATATCTCGGGCCAAATAAATCGATTTTTTAAATCGATATGTTGTACTGAATCGATCTTTTACCCTTGAGAATGGACATTCGATTTTTTCTGTATTTACCAGTATCGTAAGATCATCTGTTCCTTGTGAGCGCCTTTTTTCAATTGCCGGCAACATCGCCAGTGATGAGCGGAACCGCTTGGATACCAGTAGACTTGACAGATTGTTGTTTTTCAAAAGCTTAGATATGAAGCTATCTATTTTCTTAAGTTTTCAATGTGACAAATACATTTATACCTGATCTGATATTTTGATACGGTTTCTTGTTTTTCATAAAATGGATTTATATTAACATTGTAAATACAAATTTTTAGACCTCGATTTTTTATGAATCGATTCATCAGGTTACGATTCGAATCGATGAAAAAATCGATCTTTTTGGAAAGAATCGCCATCCCTACCCACTGTGACTGGCAAGAGTCAATTGGGGCTCACACCACGATACACTCGCGGTATGCTGATTTCTACTCCAAATTGCACCTCTCACCAGTCTTTCGATTCATTGTCTTTTCATGCAATACAAGGTGTTGTTAGTTTTAATTTCAATTTTACTTGAGTTGATTCGTTTATTTGGAATTTTATTACCCACTAATTTACTGTTATTAGTGTTATTTAATACTGTTTTATAATATAAGGCTATTTTTGTTTTTTATATACGATTAAGGGAAATTAATAGGAAATCAGTTCTCAAAACTGCCTGAAAAAACTGGACAAGAATATGTCCAAATTTACAAATTTCAAAAAATGATTCTAAATATCAGCTTTTTCTACTCCTATACTATAAGTTATTAATTAAATGCCAATTTTCAGTTTCATAATGATACTCATTATAACACTGGTATTTATTATGAAACTGAAAATTTAACCAATAGGAATCTAGATTCTTAAATAACCAGGTAGGCAGATCCAATATTTTCTGTAGAATGTTTTGACAGAGATTCGTGTGATTTATGACAATTTGAATCTTTTGCGTTAGTTTTTAAAAGAAATGTCGAGCACCAGACCAAAAATACTTAATGATAAAGGTAAATACATATTTAAACTTATTAACTTTTGCTTACAATAATTTATTACTAATTTTGTATAACAGTAACATACCTATATACGTTTTATATTAGTCGAAAGGACTCGGATTGTGCATTTTTTTAAATCAAATTTCTTTTCCGTAGAAAAAATAGTGTATGCAAGTTTCATGTAATGGTTATTAATACACTCGCTTTAACCATAAGAAACTCGCTTTTGGCTCGTTTCGTATCCAAGTGACGGCTTTGTTAAGGAGTCTTGTATAATAAATAAAATATAATGGTAGAAATATGAAATATAAAATATTTTACCTAGGACCCCCCCTGTAATCAGTCAATAACACACAGTCGATGTCAATGTAATGACGTCTATTACGCACTGTAAAAAAAACGCACAGCTGTAAAGTAATTCGCACGGCTTTCCTAGCAACATCTTATCAACTGTCAATAGACGTCTCCATTTTATTCAAAATTCACTATTTGAAAACATTAGATATGACCACGTTTAACTATGAAAAGCCCAAAAGGCTATGTATATGTATTGATTATAATTAAAAAACGGACTTTCGATTATCAACAATAGATTAATAATGATTAAACGTTAATGTGCTTCTTTCATTGGTAATAGAGATGGAGTTTACCAAGCACCTCTAATGATGTAACTGTTATTTATATGCTTCTTATAGAAAATACAAGTACAAGTAGGTCGTAGGTAAAGTATAGTACGTAACTCGTGTTGTAGAGCATTTTACGCACTCACGGAATTACGTAACTTTTCCATTCGTGCGTAAAATGCTCCTTACCACACACGTTACGTAATATACTATATTGTGTTTTAATTTTGCCCACCCATAAATATTTCTGTTTCAAATATTTTTAACATGTAAAAAATATATATTACCTACATATTTCTACACGTTTTGTACATTGTTAACTCCCAGCATCATTGTACTTACGTTAAAAAAAGATAACTAAGTTACTGATAATAAAGTAATGTTTCATATTATATTTGAAAAACCATGTCGCATTTGAATAATCATTCATGAAGTGGAAATATACATGAAAATTAAACACAAACAGAGTATTTCCCATTTATTTAGCATTGTACATCATCAGATACCTGGAGCCTGGAGCCGCGGCGGGGCAGGCACAAGTTATATGCTCTGCTGTTTCATCATCTTCCAGACAAAGACGGCAAGTCGGATCTTCCGACAGTCCAAGTTTCAGCATATGATTAATTCAGATGACAGTGGCCTGTTAAAAGACCTGTTAGACAACTGTAGGTCATTGCTGTAGTCTAATATTTGTTTGGAGACATTCTTCGAAGGATGTATAAAAGCCTTTGAATGAACCAATCCTGGTACATCATGCCAGAAGTCTAAAGCTCTTCTTGCTGTCCAGGTATTTAGTGTTTGTTTGGCAAAACTACTTATTGAGATGCCAATTGTAGGTTCTGGTCCGATAGAAACACGTGCAGCTCCCTCCCTTGCAAGAGAGTCTGCCTTCTCGTTTCCTTCCATACCAGAATGGCCAGCGATCCAGACCAGTAATACTTTATTGAGTTCTCCTATCAAGGAGAATCTTTTTTGGCAGTCTAAAACAAATTTCGACGTTGCACTGTGAGAGCTAAGTGCTTTCAAAGCCGCTTGGCTGTCCGAGAAAATTTTTATTGTTCTATGTATGAGATTGGCTTGCTCCACTCTCTCCACACATGAAACAATGGCGTAAATTTCCGCCTGAAATACGGTAGCATAGGATCCTAGTGAGGTTGAAATTTCTGTCCTAGGTCTGCGCCCGTATACACCTGCACCAGAGCCTGTGGGTGTTTTTGAGCCGTCTGTGTGCTAAAAGCTGTCTGTCATCTGTGTACCATTGAATGACAATCTTTTCAAGTTTGGTTGGATCCTTTTCGTTCTTGTTGCTTAATTCCGTAACGAATTTCTTTGAAAAGTTATACTTTTTCATCATACCATCTTGAGGCATGTCCCAGGTTATCTGATAAGAAGTAAGGAGGTGGTTTTTTTAATGATTCCCTATCTACTTAGTATGTATCTTGTTCATTCTGTCACACTTTCCACCACCTTAATATGTAGTGGTAGGCTCCGTTTCACATAAGAAGAACCCACCAGAGTCTAAAAGTTGCAGTCGTATGCCCGAAAA